>APFE030744744.1:5198-29561 GCA_000404065.3 Pinus taeda
GGGGGGGGCAGCTGCGACCTTTGGGGAGCCCCCCCTGGCAGGGGGTAAATTGCCTTGTAAAAGTATTGTAATTTCTAGTCAATCTAAGCCGTTCATTAAGCGGAGATCTGGCGGTAGAAGTTATGTTTAATTTAGGGTTTTTTTCCCTAGAAGGCAACCCCTCACAATATATGAGGGAATTGTATTGAATCTATGTAGATCTGTATTCTAAGTGAGAAATAGAGAGGAGATTGAGAGCAAAGAGGGTGTTATAGTGGATCTGTTGTAGGTTGTATCTCTTCAGTTTGCTGGATAATATAAAAGGAAGGACTGGTTGTTTCTCTGTGGATGTAGCCAAAACTGGGTGAACCACGTATATCTGTGTCTCTCTTGTTTTATGCATTTTCTGTGTTTATATTTATGCAATATTTTATGTGTTCCCTTGCTTCATAATATATATAATTTTCTAACATCAAATGCAGAAATGCCAGGTATTTTGGAAATTGGACTTGAAGACCTTTCTAATGAGCTATCTTGGGCTCAATTTGGATGCCGGGAAGGCCTCCAAAAGGGACCTAAAAGTGGCATTGCATGTTGGGCCAGTGGCGCTGTGTGTAGGGCAAGTTTTGCACAAGATGGATATTTTTCCATTTTTTTGACTGTGTTCATGGTTTTTACCTCATGGAGGATGTTTTACCATTGTAAATGATGACTTGGCATGTAGATATGATAGATAAATAGTAATAGAGGGTAGATTCATAACATTAGAAGTCAATTTGAGCTCAAATGAATCTGTTTTTCACTTTGAGAGGCAAGTTGTTGAGATGCCTATATTCCTATTTCTTGTTCAATGTTGGTTAGATTAGCTGCTCATCTTAGGGACTCAACCCCTAAGGATGGGAGGAGGTTGAAACAATTCCTATATCTTCTTCTTCTTTCTCATTGTAGAGGGTTGGACTCAGCTGGCTGCTCAGACCTTGATTATACACCATTTTGTAGCAGTTTAGTAGGAGATTAATAAGAATTGCAACTGTTTTTATGGGATCCATGTGGTATTGAGTTTTGGTACAGTTTCTTGTTTTTTGATCATATGTTAATGTGTTTTAGATGCTTTCATTAATAATTTCATTGCTTCTAAGTGAATTCTTTCAAGTTGATAGGCAGAATTCATTACATCAGTGCTCTGCTTTGGGAAAGCATTCACCATTTCATGTTTTCTGCAGTCTAGGAAGGATCCATGGTTTTCACATGCTCTTCTTAGCTTCTCACCAGTCTTAAAAATCTCATCTCATCCCATCAATCCCTAGAGTGCTAAACCTTATTCCTACCTTACCCCATTGAACACCCTACAATTTTGACCTAATTCCCTAGACCTAAACTGTCCAACTCCTCCTAATCTAACAAAACCTCTTTCAAAATCCAATCAAAACTTCATGCTACTATACCTAGCCTAAAATACTTTTCCTGATCTAGTCATCTTGGCTAAGATCTTTACAGAGAGAGCCCTCTCCCAGCCTAGTAGGGCTAGCTACTTGGCTAAGCATGGTTTGTGGTTACCCTGGCATTGCCTTCCTTCAGCCTGAGGTTCAATCCAGGTGATAATATAGTGGTGGCCATACTAGGGAACGAAAGACTAATCACCCTGGTAATATCTTTCACTTAAATTCTTAAGCTTATGGATGATGAGTTTTAGAATTTACTAGGCTGAATTGGAAAGTTGTAAAGAAATATATCGAAATTTAAGCACACTGGCTTCGAGAAAGTACACTAGGGCCAATCCATATCCAAACCCTACCCCAGTAGTGGATAACCCTAACTTGATTTTGAGAAGACTCAAAAGACAAGAAATTCTAGTTAGTCCAACACCTTCAATAAAATTAGATTCTTGCCCTTATGAGTGGTTATTTTTAGAAGACCTCCCATTTGATCTGTCATTTGATCTTTCCCTATTTAGAACCAGGTCTGAAAGTGCACTTGATGACATAGTTCTAGATCCAGATTTTATTGCAGATCTCGAAGTCCAAAAGGTGAACCGTTCAATTGATGAGTATATTCTAAATTCCCCTCAATCATCCCTTACTACTGCTAAGATCCCCAAGCTTTTTGAACCAATGTCCATTGCCTTAGTTCATCATTATTCCATTCAACCTCTGAAGTTCATTCCCCACCTCCATTTATACCCTGTCAACCTATCATTCCCCATCAATCACCTATTACTCTAGTTCTCCATCAACTACTGCATCAACTCCTAGTAGCTTGATCCTTGCCTTAAATCCACCTCGAGTTATGGCTACTTGGTATGCACCCCTTGTTTTACCTTAGAATCTTAGTGCCATGCCTGCTGATTATCAAAGCAAAATACCTTTCTTTGATGCCACTCAAACCATTACAGCTCAGGAACATGTTGATAAAATGAATGATTTATTTGACCTCTATGAAGTAGAGATTGAAGATGTGATGATGAGATTGTTTGTACAAATCTTTGGAGGTGAAGTTCGAAAATGGTTCAGAGCTTTACCAGCAGCTTCTATCACTAGTTTACCAATCCTCCATAGGAAATTCCTAGATTGATGAGAGGTGAAGAAGAATCCACTTCATATTTTGTCTGAGTATGAGAACAATAAAAGGAATCTTGGTGAGAGTGTGCAAGACTATTGTGTGAAGTTTAATGCAGTATACAATGCTATTCCTGCAAACATTAAACCGCCGAAGGGATTGGCTTTGCTCAAGTTTCCAGATGGTTTCGATGCTAATATGGCATATCAGTTGTGGGAACATGATCCTACCACACTAGAAGACATGTAAAAGAATGTTGTGAGTGTAGAAGCAAACTTGCTAGCCAAAAGAGTAAGAATGAGATATGAGAAAAGAGTAACCATAAAAGAAGAAGCATATACTTCAAATTTAAAGATGGATACATTGATTCGAATGGTGGAGAGGATGGTTGACCGGTTAACCATCATAGATAGACCTAAACCACCAATCCGGAATCCAAATTTTATAGGACAGCAGTAGCCCCAATTCTGAATCAAGAAGAGAGAACAAAAAGCACCAGAGAAATCAACACAACAACAGCAAATCAGAACTCCCTTGCAACATAATTATGTTCAGGGGATGGAAGAAGAATATGAGGATGATCTAGTAACTGAAGCAAATCACTTTTTCACTGCTGATGGTATGCCCATATTTCCAACCGAAGATGAAGAATACGTAGAAGTTCCAGACATTCAAAGGGATGAGGATTACATCTTAGCAAATGATGTGGTTTTGGAGGCTGAATCTGATGATTATCAGCGTGGTTATATGAATGCTTTGACTACAAAGCAGAGCCAGTATTATTTAAGGAGCAGAGATGTATCGGTCAATCCCATTCAGAAAAGAAAAGGTGTGCAATCCAAGAATGATTCCTCAAACATTCAGAAGAAAGGGAAAGAGCTAGCTAATCCGAATACCAACAAGGTACCATCAACAAGTATCATTGAAAATGAGAAGCACAATCAGCAAAAAGATAGTGCAGTGAAAGAGAAAGCAGATAAGAAGGACATTGATGTCAAAGAGATAGAAAAGGTTTCATCCTTTAATTTAGAAAGTGAAATTGCTAAACTAAAAGTGTCCATTCCTTTGACTGAGCTTGTTAAGAATATCAATTATAAACACCATGTATCTAGAATATTGCAAATAGATACTTTATCAGACATGGTGAATGTCGAGGATGATCATCCTGAACTCATTTTTGGTCCAGCCATAGAAGGTCAGCTTGAAGATAGTGAAGTCCCTCCCTTTTATCTAAGTCTTAGAATGCATGAGTATATTCTCCATAATGTTGTGTTAAATACCGGAGCTTCCCACAATTTGATGCCTAAAGCCATTATGGAAAAGTTAGGCCTAGATATCACCCAGAAATGTCATGATTTGTACTCCTTTGACTCTGGTAGAGTTTGTTGCATTGGTGTCATCAAAGATTTGGTGGTTTCTTTAGATCAAATCCCACCCAAAAATGTCTTGATGGATGTGGTAGTTGCTAATATACCACCTCGATTTGGTATGCTCTTATCTAGATCGTGGGGTGCTAAACTCAAAGGAACTTTACAACTTGGCTTCTCTTATGCTACTATTCTTGTTTTCAGTCAATTGAGGAAGTTGTACCGGGAAAAGAAAATGAAATACATGATCACTAGTAAAGAGAAGCCTGTGAATCATTTGATAAATGATGTACATACTAATTTAGAGTCTTTTATTTTATACTCTGATAGTGGATTGAATGATGTAGATATTCAGCTTGTAGAAGTAGATGATGTACTAGAAATTTCTGATAATTTTAGAGCAGTTCTTAATCAAGAAAAAGAAAAAATAGAAAGTTCTTCTGAGCCACCTACACAGTGGCCTACGCAGCAGCAAAGTGTCAGTGAAGAGTAGAAAAATGAAGTAATCAACAAAGATAAGGTAGAGAAGGAAACATAATTTCAGCATCTAGAAGATGAAGCTGACCTTTGGAGCATGGATTTCAATGGCACTGTGGGTAAGGACGATGCTGGTATTGGAATTTGGATTTGAAGCCCTTCTTTCCAGCCTGCCAAAGTCCCAAGTAATGTTAGAGTATGTTCCTATAAGTTAGATTTTGATTGCTCTAATAATGAAGCAGAGAATGAGGCTTTGATTAAAGGTCTTAAAATTTTGAAGAAATTGGATGCAAAAAGGATTTCGGTTTATGGTGATTCAGAGCTGGTGATTAAACAAGTAAAAGGAGAATATGAAGCAAAGCGTTCGCGGATGAGAGCCTACAGAAATGCAGCTTTGGATATGTTGAGGATGTTTCTGGAATCTACCTTGACAACAGTACCCCATACTCAAAACATCATTGCAAATTCACTAACCACTGCGGCTAGCAATTTGAAGATTCCAATGAACTCTAGCAACAAATTTGAAATTCATGTCAAACATAGGCCTGTTGTTTCTGATAATTTGAGGTATTGGCATGTTTTTTGGGATGATAATGAAATTAATGCCTTTTTGCATAATGAAGGAAAGTTTAAGAATGCTTCCATTGATGATGTTTGTGATTTCGATGAAGAAGAGATTGAGGTAAATTAGATGGACGTTTTATAGCTGAAGGATAATATTATTCCTAGAGGTCTTATACCTTTAGAGGATATTTTTTATTAGGATGATGTGGCAAGAAAACTGACTTTGGTTTCTATAGACAAAGGAGTCGAAGATGTAAATCTTGGAACAACTCACAAGACCAAGCTTGTAAAGTTATAAAAAACATTGTCTCCCGAAGTGAAGGCTATAAAGTTTGAATGATTAGTGTCAAGTTTGGTTGATTTGGTTTATAGTCAAGTTTAGAGTTGGTTGTGAGTCAGTTTTCAGATTGTATTGAGTCATTTTTCATTTTTTTTTTTGTTTGACTGTATTGCCCAATGGATGAGGCACTTGGTCTATGGTGTTCTTGACAGCTTCAAGGAGCTTCCATCCCCAATAAGGCCAATGTTAGTGTCAGTATCTGCATACTTCCATCAGGGATCAAACTTTCTCTTTGAATTTTCATTTTAGGGGTCCCATACTGAAATTTTTACATCATTTCATTAGGTCATGTCAAATTAATCCACTGATGCTTGTCTTCTCTTCAGAAAATCTATTTTTTTCCTCGTAGAGTTTACTTTCTAACCCTTCTTTAGGTTGTCTTCAACTATGGTTTCATGGTCAATTTACAATCATGCTTTCATTAGGTCATAGGGCATGTTTTCATTAGGGTTTTCATTAGGTCTTAGGGTTTCATTTCCAAGGTCAAGAGCATGATTTAAAAGTGTAACTAAAGGTCAGAAAGGGTACGAGGTTGATAAATAAGTCAAGCATGATGGCTTGTGGGTCATAGTCACTATATCATTATCTTTTAACCTAATGTAATTTTCACCTCAAAAACATGTTTTTGAGGTGAAAATAGAGTATTTTGTGTTAATTTGTATTTCTTATGTAATTTTAAGTCACTTTATGTAATAAATTATCCCAATTGCACCAAAAAATCTCTCCTTGCTGCAAGACAAAGAAACACTGCAAAATCAGTTCAAATTGAGCATTATCCACCTGAAAGAAACCAAGAAGAAAAGGCATTAAAAACAAAGTTTTGAAGAAGGTCAACAAAAATTAGAAAGTGGGTTTTTCAAGTGAAAAATCAAAATTTACTCCTATATAAGGCCTCACATTTCATTTTCAAGTTTGTCATTCTCATTTGGCAAGCAAGAATTCAAAAAGTGAGGAGAAGAGGAATTTAGGTTGAGTGAGTTTTTGGTGAAGGAGAGTTGGCGATGCGCTTCTGGAGGGTGGCGCTGCACGTCTGAAGCAAGGCGCTACGCGTTTCAGACAGGCAGGGTTGGCGCTGCATGTTGAGAACTTGGCTCTGCACATTCAGGCCCGGCGCTGCGCGTCTGGAGTTTTCCGTAGTGTAAAAATACATTGCGTTGTGCGTTGAAGGGTGGTGTTGCGTGTCTGGGCACCGACGTTGCGCGTTGAGTAGAAGGGCCAGAAAGCCCTCAAAATTTCAAGAAAATTCAAGATTGATCTCTCTTACCTTCCTTGAAAGTACGTTGACCTCCCTCACTACAATTTTGGTTTGCATTTCAAACTTTTAAACATCTCCCCCCATGGTGAATATGAAACCCTAAATTTGCCCCTAGTTATGCCTAAAACCATAAACCCCCATTGTTCCTCCTATCACCTATCAATATAACTCTAAACTCTTTCCCTATCACTTTATCCCTTTATCCCTCTTCCCTAAGGACATTATCACAAGCAAACCAAGCCCTCCCTCTCATTTTTATCATTCCTACTCCCTCATTCATTTTCTACCCCATAAGCTCATCTCCCATCCCCTTACTCCTAAAACCCTTTCACTCATTCCCTCCATACAACCTCAAGCCTTGCAAAATGGAAAAAGAGGACCGAGACTATGAGGAGGAGGAAAACACAGGCAGTGACACTTCAGCAGATAGAGCTAGGCATCAGAGAAAACCACACAAAGGAGGCAGAATTATCAGAGAGGAGCAATCAACCTTTAGAGAATTGCAGGCCTCTTAGTTGGCTATCACTTGTTTCAGATATCTTGGCTGCTATGATTTCTGTGAGCAGGTAGAGAGAGTTCAACACCATCCTGAGCTCACCAAACTTTTTATAGCTCATCTTCAGGATAACAAGGTGACTCTTGTTGGGGTAACATTCACCGTCTCACCCTCCATTATTGCAGAAGCCACCAGGATTTGGAATGTAGGGGAGAAGTGGTACAGGGCACAAGACCTGGATGAACACTACTATGAACCTTATATCAAACCCCGATACAGAAAAGAGGTGAAAAGACTTTTTCCTTTTAGATTTCTTGAAAACAAGTATGTCCCCATGATGAAAATCATCATGAAATATTTCACTTGTAATGGAAAATTTTCCAAGTTGTACACCTATCACATCAGGCTCCTCATGAATTTTACCAGGGTGAAGATGTTAAACCTCCCTTATTTCTTGCTCAGGAATATTGAAAACATGGCTCATTTTGTGGAGAAGAAGCAATACCCTCTGCAGATGAGCAGTCTCTATATTACTCCCTAATCAAGATGATTGTGCTTCATCATCTTAGTCTCCTCAAAATCTCTTGGGAGACATTTATTGCTCACGACATCTTCAGGGGTCCTAAAATTCCTCCACCAATGTCTCAAGAGGCAGGGGGACCTTCTAGCAATGCTCAAGTGAAAACGGATGAGGAAGCCAAAGAGACTAGAGCTACTAAGGTGCACGGGACCTTCATGACATATCATAGGGGCACAAGGAGATTATTTGTAGCCGATAGGCAAGTGTTTTCTCCACAGGATGTGGAAGGGACCTTGCCTTATTCATCAACCCATAGGCAAATGCTTGCTCCACAAGATGTGGAAGGGGCTTTCCTTTCTTCATCAACACAATACGTACAGGTGCACCAGCTGCACAAAGGAAAAGAAAAGATGTTGGAGGAAAGTTTTGATGATGAGGAGGAAGAAAGAAACTTTGATTTGGCAGAGCATGATGAGCCGGAGTAGCATTATACTAATCATGGCATGGAAACAATTGACTTAGAGGCTCAGGATGAAGAAATAATAAAGGACATCATCGTATGGGAAAAGGAGGCTCAAGTCCAAGCATTGATGGACAATTTGGAGAGAGCCAAGTATGTCATCACATATTTGGAACAAGAAAACAAGTAATTGAGTGACAAACAAGTCCTCATGGAGCTAGAACTTCTCAAGGCAAAATGACAAAGTGACAAAGAGGCACAAGTCACTTTGACTCTTATTGAGAAGGAGATTAAAGATGATAGAGAGACTTGGCTTAAGAGAGTCAATTTGCACCTTGAGAAGCTGTTGCAGAAGACCAATAGAGACAATCAGATGATCAAGCACATGGCATACCATTACAGGACCTGAAACAAGATTTACAACATGAGGGTCAAAAAGATGAAAGCTAGGCTAAGGCGGGCTCTGAAAGGCAAAAAGGAGGATGATAGGCTTAGGTTGTTGGCTGAAGCTTCCTTGGATCATAAAGATGCTTGATGGTGATGCTTCTCACAACTTTTAGGCAAGTTTGGAGGAATTTTTGTCATTTGCAAATTTTGAAATTCTACACATAGGAAAACTGCCTAAGCGCGCAACGCCACTGGTGCTACGCTTTTCCTAGTGGCACCTAATGGAGAAATGGTTTGCATTTTTGGATTCATAGTGATCAGGACATTCACCCTATGGATTTTCTAAGTTTTTTGGGTAGAACAGGTCCACCAAAAGGTCAAAAAACACCCTAAAAATGACCTTTCTGCCACTTTTTGGACACACAAAATCAGTCTTGGGAGAATCACGTTTTTAGGGATTAAATGAGCTTCAAATTCGGAAAGTACATGTTTTTGGGAAAGTATACTTGAATACCTTTCCAATGAGCTATCATGGGCTCAATTTGGATACCAGGAAGGCCTCCAAAATGGACCTGAAAGTGGATATGCACATTGGGCCAGTGGCACTGCGCATAGGGCAAGTTTTGCACATGATGGCTATTTTTCCATTTTTTTGAACGTGTTCATGGATTTTACCTCATGGAGGATGTTTTACCATTGTAAATGATGACTTGGCATTTATATATGATAGATAAATAGTAATAGAGGGTAGATTCATTACATTAGAAGTCAATTTGAGCTCAAATGAATTAGTTTTTCACTTTTAGAGGTAAGTTGTTGAGATGTCTATACTCCAGTTTCTTGTTCAGTGTTGGTTAGATTAGCTCCTCATCTTAGGGATTCGACCCCTAAGGATGGGAGGAGGTTGAAACAATGGCGATATCTTCTTGTTCTTTCTCAGTGTAGAGGGTTGGACTCAACTGGATGCTCAGACCTTGATTGTACACCATTTTGTAGCAGTTTAGCAGGAGATTAATAAGAATTGCAGCTATTTTTATGCGATACATGTGGTATGGATTTTTTGTACAGTTTCTTCTTTTTTGATCATATTTTAATGTGTTTTGTATACTTTCATTAATCATTTCATTGCTTCTAAGTGAATGCTTTCAAGTTGATAGACAGAATTCATTACATCAGTGCTCGGCTTTGGGAAAACATTCACCATTTCATGTTTTCTGCAGTCTAGGAAGGATCCATGGTTTTCACATGCTCTTCTTAGCTTCTCACTAGTCTTAAACATCTCACCCCATCAAGCCCTAGAGTGCTAAACCTTATTCCTACCTTGCCCCATTGAACACCCTGTAATTTTCACCTAATTCCCTAGACCTAAACTATCAAGCTCCTCCTGATCCAACAAAACCTCTTTCAAAATCCAATCAAAACTTTGTGCTACTATACCTAGCCTAAAATTATTTTCCTAATCCTGTCATCTTGGCTGAGATCTTTACGGAGAGAGCCCTCTCCCGGCCTAGTAGGGCTAGCTACTTGGCTAAGAATGGTTTTTGGTTACCCTGGCATTGCCTTCCTTCAGCCTGAGGTTCAATCCAAGTGATAACAATAGTGTCCCTCAGCTCATGTTTACCTGTGCAAACTAGTTAGAGTGGGTAAATGTGGGAGGACACGGGTTACAATCAAAATGCAACAAAAAATGTTTTTTTGTGAGTTAACACATATTTCTGCAACATATGATTGAATCTAAATAACCTGAGTATCTAAACTCTTGGAAGTAATTAATTTACACTACTTACTTGGATTATTCATATTTGTTAACATAATCGAGATATATGGAGATCATTTTTGTAGAATTTAGAGAATTCCATACTTGAATTAAAATATGTTTCTATGAAAAATGTAGATCTATATGCTACTAGGGTAGGAAAAATCGTAGAAAGGTTGAAATAAACCCAAAGTATGACATGGTAGATGATATGAATCATGATGTGGTGGTTTGACGTTAATGATGTTGATGTAGTGTTAGCAATCCTATTTGCATAAGTTGAGATACTAATTTATCAACCAGGTTATTAAGATGGTGAAGTACAATCACCATATGTGAATATTTAGTTTAGATTTTTGCCTAAGGTGTCACTTAAATATTGGTACCAATATTCAAATATGCTAGAGTTGAAAATGAATTTGAAATCAAATACTACAATGAAAATAAATGTAAAATATATTCCTAAAAATCAGACTACTGCAATGTAACTATCAATTTTCTACAAACATAAATTCTAATTTAGAAAAGTAAAAATTTAAAATAAATAAGGCTTAATAATAAAAAATGAGTCTATACAACTTCATTGGCAGAGGTTACAATATCTCATTACTTCTATGGGTAAATGGTTGATGCAAAAGTATTGTGTTTAATCTATAGTTAATGACTAAAAGGAGATTTAATGAACATTCGTAGACTATTTAACTAAGAAAAATGGAAAATGTGCAATCAAAATTGAATCTTCTAGCTAGCATCCACTATGGTTCTAGAAGTAGAAAGGCATGGCACAACACATTATCACAACATTCTGATTGGATAACATTAGTAATAGTACTCAAGTGGCCACTTCAAATTGCTAGTAGAAGGAAGATTCAAGCTTGAGATAAAACGAATATATGACTAATCGAAAGATATAAGATTTCAATGAAGACATAAATAACTAACATATAATAAGGAGCTAAAAAGAATTTAAAATATTTATAAAGCAAAAATATATACAATGGAAATAGAGAAATCTATACATAAGAACTCACATAATGATAACAATGCATATATTGAATTCACGGGGTCTTTCCAAACTTGTCATATGCAAACAAAACTACTATAATTTAAAACTTAGATTAAACACAATGATATAATAAGGAAGTTGTATGAGACTTAGTTAAAATTTGCTTGTATACAATGGTCAATTTCCTTTATTTTGTATTGTTATTTGTACAAACTAAAATATAAAGAAAGGAGTTATGATCCCTCTCCTAGAGAAACAACATATTGATATAGCTTCTAAAAATAGGAAATTTGATCCTTAAAGAGTGCGATATCGAGTTCGATCCCATGTAATGTATAAAATTTCAAGACAAATCCCTATTCGTGCATTATTTAGTTTGTTGACACCCATGTTAACGAGTGCATTATTTAGTTTGTTGGCACCCATGTTAATGGGAGTGTTGATAAATGGTTTTTTATTTTCCTTTTTTGGTGTCTGAGGGGAACAAAACTATTCCATGAATATGGGTATTCCAATGCATCTTGGGTTTTTCTTGAAAATGTATATGATTAGTTCTACCAATAAAGAATTACAAAAATGCATTTATTCCTAAAATCTTTGACAAAATCTAGAATTTCAATATTTTAACTTGCTAATTACTAAAAATAAGAAATACAATAGTGAATTATTGTGTGTTTTAATGTGTCTTTTTTCAAGAAAAAAATTGTGTAAACATATGCAAATGAGGTAAAAAGAGGAAAAGTGGAACCAAGATACCTAGTATTTAACTTTGCATATTCCTTAATCCGCACATCCCTTACTTTCACCAAGTTTAGAGTTAGTAAGATTTTTCAAGAAGTGAGACTTATAACATAATGTTATAGACATTAACAAATGAGGAAGACTCTCATTGTTGACTTTATGCATAGTTTTTATATAAATACCATTAGAAATATTTATTGGTGAAATATAACAAATTTTAAAAATTCTTCCAATTCAATGATTAATGTGATTTTAATAATTTTGGCTTCATGTTTGTTTTGCAAGCATAGAATTCATAATATGTGTTAACATTTTCAAATATATTAGGTGTAAGAGAAAATCAAGTAAAACAAAAAAAATATATTATAACTTCTTCATGCTTCTACAATATTGTGGGATGAGTCAAATGGTGCTTACCCTTTTACCTTCACACATAGTTTGCTTCCACATAGTCTTTAGCTCCAAAGATGCCTTGTTTCTACATAGTTTTAACTCTACACATACTTTTGCCACACAATAGTTCCCCTTCCCCGCATCCATAATTCCATGTGTCCGCATCCATTCTCACCTCCACACACTTCATGCATCAACCTTCTTTCCACTGAGCACTTCTTCTACACATGTACTACTTCACACAATTTATTTCCTACATTTTTCCATTCTTGGATGCTTTCCTACTCGATGCTATTAACTACTTTTATTCCCCATGTTGTGATTACAAATATCTCCTAGTATAATGTTTATCATTATTTGATGGACTTTTACACCTTATTGTTATAGCTCCAAATCTCACCCTTGAGGTTTGTGATGCTACACTCATGGCCTAGGGCAACCCCTCCTTCCAGACCTGGTCCCAAATTTAAAAAAACAGTGTTTTATTCCCTATATGTGACATTTCCCTGAGCTAAACGCATGTATACACGGGTCTGTGTATACCCAACCCGCGTATATGTTTAAAAACACTTTAAAAAAATAAATCTCCTTAATTTCGGGTGGAGATCACGGGTTTTACCTGTTGATTACCTGTTAGTTCCCGTGGCCCAATTGTTCCCAATGAATTCCCAACTAAAAAACTACTTTGGGAGAAGTATAAAAAACTTCTATGGGAAGGCCGAAGGGAGGAGAGAAGAGAGAGAAAGATTACTATGCTGAGATTTCCCTGACCAGGTCTGAAGATCCTTGTGCCTCCTGCACTTCCCCCATTCTACAGGAAACCCTTGTTTCCTTGTGTGTGTTGATGTTTTCATACTACCTAAGATATCATGGAGTAATTCATGGAAGGAGTTTGTTAAAGGCTTGAGACTGGACGAATCCGGGGGACGGTTCCACTTGGAGCCTGCGAAAGGATGAAATCAGGTGAAATGATTCCTTTTCTGTACTTTATTTGTGTATAATAAAGGAAACACATGTCTTTGTTCCTGATATAGATCTTCTTCATGTTTATGATATTCATGTTATGATTCATATGTGAACGGTTGTTTAATTGCATAACTAGCTACCTTTCCTTATAATATGAAGATGGTTTCTTTATGATGTTTAGTCGATATATTGTTGTACTTTCTTGAATTGATTGTTTTGCAGGTCAAAGGAGCAAAAGGAACTCCAAGAAGGGTTTGGACCCTGGAAGGCTCTTCTCAAACGTAGGACCTCAGGTACGCCCCCTATCGTAGAGTTTGCTTATAGTAGCATTATGGCTGTATGGAATGTGTGTTTCTTTGCATAAATAACCTCCAGTCTACTAGGGTATTCACCCAAGACCCTAGGGGAGTTTATCCCACAACAGAATTGGTGACTCTGCTGGGGACAACACTATTGTTGTTCCTATTTTGGGTGTATTCAAGCCAATCAGGGCTCCACTGTCTATTTATCTTCTGTTGTTGTGTAGTCAGTGCCTGAATTGTGAGCTGTGATTAGTTTTTTCCAGACTGTTTTTTGTTTTTTTGGAAGCTTTTTTATACGTTGTTTTCTCTGCTTACAGAGGCGTATATACACATCTTCCCTTAAGTGAACCTGCGTATACGCATGTTTCCTTAAGCCTTGTCACGTATACACGCATCTGTGTGCAAACACAATCACGTATATCTTTAGTTTTCAAGATTTTTAAAATATTTTTGTTTCTAGAAGATAGTATGCTGGTCTGATTCAGTTTGGAACAATCACTGTTCTGTCACAATATTTAGTTTTATAGCAAGCGTCTTGTTTCAAATTCTCTCTGACTGTGAAAAGGTTGGTCTTGTTTGTTTTTCTTGCAAACGTCATTTGTTTTTGCTTAAGCACGCAAGGTTTCTCGCAAGGAATATTGGCTTCTTTGTGTATTCAGGGCAGAAAGATTGATTTCGATCTCTGTGTTGAGTTTTGTTTTAATGATTGTTTGGTTTGCATGTTTGAACTATTTTTATGACCATCTGCTTTTCTTGCTTTCTGAAAGTCGTTTGTTCACGCTTTCTTGAAAGTTGTCTTTTCAATCTTTTGGTTTTCATTGCGAAGCTCGTCTCGCTACTTGTTGATTGTTAAGAGCATTTCAAAGCACATTTTTTGTTGAGTTCCCACTTGTTTTGTGTCGCAAACTCACAAAGTGCTGCATTGCCTATTTTTCGGTCATCAAGTTTCAGTCTTGTTAGAGCGTTTTTGAAAAGTTGTTTTTGAGTTGCTTTTGAAGGAAACTTCTTGAAACTTTGTTTTTCTTTCTTGAACTTTGTTTTGATTGAGTTTTCCTTTTTGTTGAGTGAAAGTGCCTATTTGTCTATCTTCATCTTGCTTTTAGTGCTTAGACAAAATAAACAACAAAACTTATATTCCATCTAAACATTTAAGTGGCAAATCTAAAATTGATAAACAAGCAACTTTCATCTTTTGATTTAAGAGTAGTTTTGAATTTTGCATCGGCATGTACTTGTTGCATTAGGATTAGTTTGTGCATCTTTCTAGGCATTTATAGTTTTGTTAGCTTTTGTGAGTTTGAAGTTTGAACAAAAGAAAAGAAAAAGTTGTAGCTTTATTTGAAGTTCCTCTGAACCCTATAGAAATTTCTTTTCATCGAAAAACGAAAACAAGTGCATTTTCATGTAGTTTTATTTTTATTAATTTCTTTTGCGTCAAAACACCACTAGTTTCACTTCCATTTATCCCTTGAATTAAATAACAACCCATTAAAATCAAGTGCTAATTTAAAATATACTAGAACTTTATATTTGTCGAGTTAGATACATCAACAAGTTTTAGGATATTTTAGGGCCTTGGATTAGGTGAGTGGAGAGTTAACTCTCCAAGGCCATTTTAAACTGTCAAACATAGGAGTCTGAATAGTGAGTGAAAATCCAATAGCGTTAGGAAGACCAGGAAAGCTCCGGATCTGGGAGTTAAGCACGAGGGTCTGTAAAGACAGGGAAGAGAGATACCCCCTCTCCTACTTGTCCGAACTTACCTCATGACTATTCCGCCTGGCTTCTGATACAAGTTGGTAACCTTAGTTGCTACTCCTAGGGATCTACATAGGTGGCTATGGAGGGGAATCTCGTGGCACCTGAGGTCGACGTTGTATCACTCTCAACGGTACTACTGGAGGGAACCCTTGCGAAGCTTGGGGGCTTGCACCGATGCAGGCTGTTGTTAGGAGGTCAGTGTAACTTCCTCTGTTACCTTCACTGATAGGACTGGGCCATCATTATCCCAGACTATCTTCGGAAGGCCCCCTTCACTTTCTCGTATTTCGGTGTCCGGTCCTAATCACCCGGAGCGGAAATACTTGGAAGTTGTTTGACTGGCTTATATCTTTAGGGACTTTATAGTGTGTGCGCTGTGCTCCTAGTTGGCCTAGCTTTCAATTTTTTGAGTCTTTAGTTAGATCTTAACAAAAAATTCAAGTGGTTGACCGATCGCCTAGACGGTCTCGAAGACTTCGTGGTCTTTCACCACCAAGTTTAGAGCCTTCACCTAGAAGGCGCAGAGGTAATACTGCCGGTGGGTTTCGTCCCGTGGAAGCTGATGCATCGGGGATTGATCCTCTCCTCGGTGGCATCAGTGTTCAAGATAGACCTGGTACTTCCACAGAACAAGAGAGAAATACTCCAATACTTTCTCGAGTTCTCTTTCGGACAGAAGATAACGTAGAGGTAGAAGAACTCTCATAGTCATTAGCGGCTTCGAATTCTCCCCTACCTCCTAGTCATCCAGAAGTATTACAATACGTTGGGTCTCCAACGCATCGATCGTGAAGTCCAAGTCACATTACGCACTTACCATCGATGACCACTATTGGAAGCATGGCTTCTACTACAAGTGCTACGACTATGCAGACTCCAATATCTGTACAAGGGGGAGGAACTATTTCCATCCCCTCTGCTTCTTTCTTCGGGTCTTTTTCTAGCACATCTTTGGTTGGGTCTACCTCCATTCCTTCTACGAGTGGAAACTCCCAAACCAATGCTTTTAGTTCTGCATTTTTCCCATTTGGCACCCATTCATAGGGTATTCTATTAGTTCTGTTTAGTGTCGCCACATCCATGATGGGTGGATTGGCTTCATTCCAGGGTTTTCCTTTTGGAAGTGGTCATATACCACATTCCAACCCAAAAATTGGATCTATGCCTTTCTCTTCTTTAGGACAAGGTAGCAATCCTTTTCAAGGTTGGACTAACCCTGCGATTAGTAGTATGGGAACTGGGAATTCGTTTCTCGGCCAACAAGGGAATAGGTTGTACTCCACTGTTAGTTCATTTCGAAGTATTCCTCCCCTAGCCTCTGCTTGGGATCCTTATCAGGGGTTGTCAGCTCCTTATAATCCTTTAGGAGGAAGCTTCGTCGGTTATGGAGGTTTTGCGGCCGGAGTTGGTAAAACTCCAAGTTATGCTGGATCACAAGGCATTCCTTTTGGTTCAGCTTGTTCTGTAGGTTACTTCGGGTAGCTGGTGCCTTCCAAAATCCAAGCCAATCTTTTTAGAACTTTGGGAGTTTCGCCCAGTCTGGGTGGAACCCCCAAGGTTCTCCTAGGCTTCCGTTTCTGGCAACTTTGAACATGCCAGACCTCACAAAGTTAACAAACGATCAAATCAAATATAATCTAGCCTGGTCTCCGGTCCCAACCAAACTCCCTTCGAACATTCCAAAATTCGAAGGGAAGAGCGGTGAGGACCAGGCGACCATGTGACCACATTCCATTTGTGGTGCTCGTCCAACTCCCTTATTGATGATTCAGTTAGGTTGAGACTTTTTCAGCGCACCTTGACTGGTAATGCGACCAAATGGTATATAGAGTTGCCAGGGGGTAGCTTTACATCTTTTGCCGACTTAGCTAATTTTTTCTTAAATCATTTCCAGTTGCCCGTCTGTTATGATGCCGGAACTGAACTTCTAGCCAATTTTCGTCAGGACACGGCAACTCACATTTCTGACCATATTCAGGAATGGAGACGGAGAAAGAGGCTCATTAAAGCCAAAATCCCTCCGGATTACCATCTCGAATGGTTTTTGAAATCTTTGCAACCTGAGATCTCTAAGGATGTCTCGATGTCCATAGTTTACTCTAAGGAGAAAGCTATTTTTAGGGCCCAACAATTAGAATTGATCTACTCTCAGTCTGGGATCCTACAAAAATACTTGCCAGATGCTCCTGGTTCGAAGGTTGACATAGCCAAGTCGAAGCCAGGTCCCCATGGGGACGGTATCGTTGTATCAGTAGACACAAATGCGGTGAACTTGTTGAGCCAATTGCAGCAATTGTCATTGCAAACTGCTTGAAACAACCAAGTCACAACGTCTACTACTTCGTCTTCCCAACCCTCTTCGATTAATGCCGTCCAATCTGATAACCCCAAAGGAAATAAAAACTCCAATGGGAAAAAGAAAGGACGAGGCAAGAAAAAGAATCAAGATGGGAAGGCTGACACAAATAAATCCGGCAATAATGTTGGTGGGGGTAGAAATGAGTCTAGAAAGAAAGTCAAGTTTCCATGCAAGTTTTGTAGTGGAGAGCATTTAACTCATCTCTGCCCGAAGATTCAGGATGCTTAGCACTTGTTAGGGCAGCAAGGAGCTTCTAGTTCTCAAGTTGTGTTAACCAAGCCCTTTCCCCAAGGGTAGCAATTACTTGTTGGCGCGAGTTCAAATCTTGGTACCTCCTTAGGGGGCAACCAGGAAGGGAAAACTTCATCAAACGTTTTCATGATGGGTTCTAATGTACATGTGGCTACTGGGTCACGTGATTACGATGAAACCGAAACTTCCAAGGACAAAACTGCTCCCGGAAATACCAACCTTCATATTGAGCAACCCCCTGTTGAGACTATACCACGGATACCGAAAGGTTCCGTTAAACGTGCGACTATCAATCCTAACACTAGGGCTGCCCAGACTTATTCCATTGTGGAGGATTTGGCCCATAGTCCATGTGCCATGTCCGCTTTAGAGGTTCTCCTGTCCTGTCCGGCTCAGCGAAGTGCTTTACTCTCGGCAATTGGGGCAGTTGATCCAACCAACTCTTTAGTGCTCACTTTTGACATGTTAAATGTCAAAAATCGACTCCCTCATCACATTGCTTTTCAAATAAAGTCTACATACCGAAAGATTAATATTTTTTGCACCGTTATTGATGAAGGAGCTTCCATGTGCGTCATGTCGATGTCATGCTGGAAGGCCATTGGATCTCCTTCGGCTGTTCCTTCACCTACCCTTCTGACTGCGTTTGATGGGCATTCTCACAAGCTACATGGTATTAACCCTGCCTTTCCTATATGTGTTGGAGGAAAGGTCGTCAATATTGAAGTAGAGGTCATAGATTGCTAACCTAGACTATAATCTACTCTTAGGAAGGAATTGGGTATACGAGATGGATGCTGTTGTTTCGACTCTATTTCGTGTCATCTGCTTTCCTCATGAAGGGAAAATTGTTAACGTTTATTAGTTGGATTATTGTCCAGTTGATCGTCAAGCAACTTCTGACTCTACTGTCCCCTTAGTGGATAACCCTCGCCCGCCTACGAAGAATCTAGGAGTTGGGATGTATTCCTCATTGATGGGTACCTTTGACTTTCCCTCTCCTATCACTCGAATCAATGTCGTTTCATCATCCAAGGAGTCTCCTTGAGAAGGGTTCTTCTGAACTCATTATTTTTCGGACCCTTGGACCTTGCCTTCACCTATGACCACATTAGCTGAAGGATAAGTAAATGGAATGGCATCCCCTATGTCTGCGGCTGAGCTTAGATACCAGTCTATCGTTAACTCTACAGATGACCACTCCGCTCCTTCTTCCGAAGAGGAGTTTGAGGGTTATGTGGCCTCGGCTTGGGCCTTTGATTCCACCTCTGCTTTGGACTGCTTAGATACAGTTTTACCTTCTGAAGAAGAAATCCTCGAAGTGATGATGGGTGTAGATCGACCTTGGGAAGACTTACACCATTGTTCATATTTCCTTCCTCCATTGCAGGAAGTGGAAGCTAGGTTCTCCAAGTTATTCACTAGTGATTTTTGTAAGATATCAAATCCTTTGGCTCCAGCACACTTTCGTGCCAAAGGTAATATGTCAGTGATCTCAGAAACGATATCTATAAACATCTCTAGGTACCCTAACGTGATTGAGAATCTCTTCATCGTATTTGAATGTTCGCCTGAAGAAGTGCAAATTTACATCGACCTTTTCAAGGAATTTCAAGATGTATTTTCTTGGTCTTATGAGGAAATTCCTGGCATTGATCCTTCTATAGTTCAGCATGAGATCAAGGCGTATGAAAATGCTAAGTCGGTTCATCAAATACTTTGACCGGTTAATCCTAGGAAAGCGGCAGCCATTAAAGCCGAAGTAGAGAAGCTTCTCAAGGCGGGTTTTATATACACTGTTCCTCTTACCGATTGGGTTTCTAATCCAGTCCCTGTAGATAAAAAGCAAGGAACAATCCGAGTATGCATTGAATTTAGGAACTTAAATAAGGCTTGTCCAAAAGATAATTACCCCACGCCATTCATTGATCAGATTATTGATGAGTGTGCGAGTAATGAGATTTTTTCCTTCATGGATGGTTTTTCTGGTTATAATCAAATTTCCATCCGTCTTGAAGATCAACATAAGATGACTTTTATATGTCCCTGGGGTACCTTTGCATACAGAAAGATGCCGTTTGGTCTCAAAAATGTTGGAGCCACTTTCCAGCGGGCCATGTCATATGCTTTCCACAACATCAAACATATCATCGAAGCGTACTTAGACGATCTCGCTGCTCGTTCTCGAAAAAGAACTGATCATATCAGTCACCTTCGAATGGTTTTTGAGCGATGTCGTTTTTATAAAATCTAGTTGAATCCCAACAAGTGCATTTTTGCGGTTACGTCCGGTCGGTTGTTAGGGTTCATCGTCTCAAATGAAGGGATTAGGGTTGATCCCTTCAAGGTAGAGGCAATAGTCTAGTTGCCTCCCCCATCCTCCATTCGACAACTTCAAAGTCTTCAAGGGAAGGCTAATTTCTTAAGACGGTTTATAGTGAACTATGCCGAGATCACCAAAGGGTTTATGCGTTGGCTCTGCAAAGGGGTTCCATTCGTGTGGGAAGACTTTGCGCAGCGGTCGTTTGATGCTTTGAAAAAGGCATTAGTCTTTGCCCCGCTTTTGAGTCCACCGGATTATGGTAGGGACTTCCTTTTATATCTCGCTTCAGTAGAATCAACCATTGGTATGGTTCTCGTTCAGGAAGACGATGCTCTCATAGAGCATGTGATTTATTACTTGAGCCGAGGCTTGATAGGTCCTGAACTTCGCTATTCTTCGGTTGAGAAGTTGGCCTTGGCAGCTGTCCACGCTGTCCAGCGACTCTGTCATTATATTCTACTATGCAAAACTTTTGTCTTGGAAACAATCAATCCGTTTCAGTTTGTCCTTAGTAGGCGAGTGATTGGGGGAAAATATAATCGATGGATTGTCATTCTACAAGAATTTGATCTCGAGTTCTTGTCTGCCAAGTCCAAGAAATCTATGGTTTTTGCCGAGCTAATTTCTGAGCTACCTTGTGGAGAGGATACTGTTTACTAGGAAAGTTTTCCCGACAAACACTTATTCCTCATCTCTTCACTCGACCCTTGGTATGGAGATATCATTGTTTATCTCCAGACTTCGAAATTTCCCTCTACTTTCTCTAAGGATGAACGTCGCCTCTCTAAAATTACGTTATCTTTGGTGATACATTATATCTTCGGGGGGTTGATTCAATCCTTCGGCGCTGTTTAACCTTAGAGGAGGCAGAGTCAGTGCTAAATGACTGCCACAATGGAGCTTGTGGTGGTCATCTATCAGGGCTTGCTACAACTCAGCGTATCTTGCGTGCTGGCTATTTTTGGCCTTCGCTCTTCAAAGATTGTCTTGAAGCGGTCAAACGCTGTCACTCGTGTCAGGTTTATACTTAGAAGATGCGCACACATCCAGCTCATCTTTTTCCCATTGTCACTGTCGGTCCCTTTACTAAGTGGGGTATTGATTTTACGACTTGTCATCCGCCTTCAGCAGCGAATCACAAGTATATTATCGTCGCTGTAGACTACTTCACGAAGTGGGCCGAGGCCATGCCCACTTATAAAAATGGTAGTGAGACAGCGAAATTGTTCCTTTTTAATTAGATTATCTCAAGGTTCGATATCCCAAGAGAAATTGTCACTGACCATGGCAGTCATTTCCAAAATCAGCTAATGTCCGAATTGGCTCTCAAACAAAACTCTTAAGGCGATCCTACAAAGGACAATTGATAAAAATAGATCCAATTGGCATCTTATGTTGTATCTGACTCTATGGGCATACCGAACCTCCATCAAGGCTGCTACAGGTTTTACACCTTTTCAGTTAGTTTATGGGTTGGAATCTATCTTTCCTGTCAAATGTGAAATTCCATCTCTTAAGTTAGCTATTGAGCTCCTTCCAGAGACCTCTCATCTTGAAGAGTGCCTCCTTCACTTGGAACATCTCGATGAGCAGCGCCGAGATGCAGCCACAGTAAATGAGGCTCATAAGAAAAGGGTTAAAACCCAGTATGATAAAGCTGTCCATCCTCGTCTCTTTTCTTAAGGTGACCTCGTCTTGGTCTATGACCAAGATAAGGACACCTTAGGGGCAGGAAAATTCAAACCTATGTGGTACGGTCCCTTCATAATTAAATGAGTTTTAACAAAAGGTTCATATGCGTTAATCGATTTCGAAGGAAACAAATTGGCGGAACCCCGAAACAGGCTCTACCTTAATAAGTAATTTTCTTAAGTAGTAGCCAGGCAATGGCTTCTTTGTACATTGTGTATATTTGTACATATTTTTTCGAGAGTTTGTGATATCAACACTTTTTGGTCTGCTTTGGCAGGTGTTGATGGATGACTTGGTTTATTTTTGATTCGCCGATGGTGCTAGTCGGCACACTTGAAATCTTGCTTCCGCAGCTTGGGTACTGTATTATCCAACTAGTCAATTGATGGTATCAAGGGGAGTATGCATTGGTTCCGCTTCAAACAATATGGCTGAGTATACTGCCGTCATTAATTTTCTATCTGAGGCAATTTCTCATGAAATCGACTCGTTGGTAGTTTATCTTGATTCACAATTGATAGTGTCACAATTAAATAACATTTATTGGGTAAGGGATCCATGTTTATATCACCAGTATTTAAGGGTGAGGTTGTTGCAAAGATCATTTACTTATATTAATTATTTGCACATTCCAAGATCTCATAATTGGTTAGCTGATTTTATCGCTAATCAAGCATTAGACTGGCATATCAATCATTCATCATAATAAAATTAAGCATCAAAAAGTCAAACTGTATATATATATATCATAAAGCGTCTCGAGTGTACATAAGTCTGTCCAAAAAATATATAAAATTGGGACTCAAATGCCCATAATCATGTCCACTATGTCTAATTCCCTGGCTCAGGATGAGCGACTAAGTAGGCAACTACTGCATTGGCTACACGCCTAAAAGTGTGGACCCAGTCACGTGGCATGCCAACCACATGATGTTGCATCTCTATAGGAAGTTCCTCTACTGCCGCCATCGGCACTCAGTGGGTCAGCCTCACCAAATGCTGCTGAACTGTGTGTAGAGTTCGCTCCGTGGCTGCAGTCGCCTCTTCGGCCCCTTGGCCGTGACGTTTGTGCCGTGGGAATTCATCTGGTCGTACTGGCCCAATATCTGGAACATGATCATCATATTAGTCATTTGAATCCTATGAAAAACACTTTCAAAGTTCATTATTATATTTGAAAAAAAAAAAAAAAATCATAACATCAAAAATCACTTACCAATGTCGCCCCACGCTGCAGTGGTAATGATAGATCGGGATCTCCTCAGAAATCCAACCCAACATAGGGGTAGTCATCAATGGCGATGATCTGCTAATCCCACCAGGAAAAGAAGTCATTGTCGAAAGCAGTCCGTGGGACCTCCCCACCTCCCAGACGTTTCATTAGGTCAGCTCACCTACCCATTCGAGGATCTCGTGGGGCACTGAATGAAATTGGCACTCTGGGACGAAGTGCAGGGACTCTCTTGAAGAAGAAAGAACAAAAAATAGTCCCATAACCGAAGTTTTTGGTCTGTTCTCTCTTGATAGAAGTGAGTTGGCTTTTCATGCTAGCCAGAAGAGGAGTACACCAATCAAACACAGTGGTGAGACAGCCAACTGCCACGCTCATGGTTAGCCGTGATGCCTGATGCAGAGAAGCGGATCCGTTACCTCGAGCTATGGTGAATAGGATTATCCTCAATTATAGACTCGCCACATGTGTGATGGAAATCTGACTTCCAACTTTCTTCGTATGTCTTGGGCAATATATCTATACGTAGTCCTCGATCAAGAGACTGCTCTATGTTCTCCCCCGGGAATGTCTCCCCTTCAGGAAAAGCCCATGATGAAATAGATATCTTCCACTTCTATCCTGAGTGGCATCTGGTCAATCATAAAAGCATCCTCCTCGATGTTCCAATAATCAAGAAGCAACTTGAGTAGACGTGTGTTTGCTTTCATATTTGGCAATTTGAAGAACTTCAGCAAACTGCATCCCCATAATACATCCAAAGCCTCAAGACTGTTCATAACTTCATCATCTACCGCGGTATGCTCTCTTTCTCGCCAGGTGACTCGCATCCTGAAAGAAAAATCAATTTGAACTATTAGTTTTTATGTTTGAAATGTCTGCGGCGTATACGCGGGTCCCTTTACGCACAATCGCATGTAGGGCCTGCGTATACGCGGGTTTCATATTACCAACCCGCGTATACGACGCGATGAATGTTTTTGTTGGGTTGTGTTATATTCTTTCCACATAGTTAATAGGGGGATTGAGGGGTACCCGTAACCCCACTTGGAAAATTTTGGTTTTGGACCCTATGTTAGGTTGGGCGGACCCACCTATGGTCTTGTGCATGATTTTCGCACATGTTTTTTAGACGCGATGGTTTTCGGTCCATGGTATTGGATGCTTTGGCATGTATAAA
>APFE030744749.1:0-21654 GCA_000404065.3 Pinus taeda
ATTGCTAATCGGTGGAATATAATAAGAAAAAGAAGTAAACTGTTATAAGCATAGAACATACCATAACTTAACAAATTCTTTATATGATGATAACACATGATGAATTCCTAGGTTTCTTTGGAAATATATAAGCATACTCCTCAACCTTTTGTAACTTTGTTGTGTAAAACAAATATTTACAAAGAGTGACAGTTCATGCTACAATTAACAAGCCGGGGTTGGACGATTGCTTTGAAGGCATAATATGCTTTGAGACACTTAATCCTTCTTCAGAAATTACTGAAAGCAATAATGACTTGGATATGCCCACTGATAAATCTACAATGCAAAAGAAACCCATAATTTTTAAGCCCTCAAAAGAGACCATGGAGCAGGCTCTTCGCCTTGCAAATGTTGATCCACAAAGAACGGTATGGGACTTAGATTTTGATGGCCATTTTCTTTCAGCGATCCAGTTTTTCATGAAAATAAATTATATAATCCATTAGAAATCAGTGTAGGTGTACATTAAGATCGACTCATCCAGGTATTGGTTAATATTTTGGTGATGGTCTACAACAATAACGAACAAATCCCTCAGGTTGCAATGAAGGTAATTATAATTAGTTGTTCTTGTTATGGTTCCACCACCAATATCAATGACGTGATTCCCATGCTAAATCCATCAATGGCTGAAATATTTTTTCTGTTATTGGTTGATTGATTAATTAGGAGATGGGTTTGATGAAATTGGTCCAGACATTATTCTATCACATGAACCACATCCATTTCACTTATAACACAGTGTCACTAATTTGCAAAGGAATGCAGCTGGAGCCACAGATGGACAGTGCCATGTCTGGATTCACTATTCTTAATCTTGCACTTTTATCTCATTCTTTCATTGCTATAATAGCATCTATGTCAGAGTAAGCTTATTCTGCTAGAAGTGTCCAGATTAGATTTTCTGTAGTGCCATTTCTTTTCGCTGATAGAGTTACTAACATTGAAATATTTCAAATAAAATCACTTTTATCATAATAAGATATATATAGATATACCGCATTGTGGTGAGTTCACATCTTTCTCAAATTCAAATATTTGTATAACAAAATGAGCCATTTAAAAAAAGTGTGATAGTTTTTCAATTAAAATGATATCAATACAAAGAAAAGACGAATAAAGACGAAACATTCAAAAGATGGAGTGGACACAGGGAATTATTTCTATAATTCTCTACCTTATTTTCGTGTTTTCTGTATTTAGAATAATATTTGTAGATTCACCTTGCTCTATGGTCATGTGATATTTCTAAATAGATTGAAAATAGACGTTCCTTAATTTGTTTTATCTCTGATTTCGGAAGTATTGGTGAAATTGGAAAAGAACGATTGTAAACTATTTTACGATAAACCTTTTAGTTTGTGTTTTTATATTATAATTAATATGGAATATTGTTAAATGGAAACCATGCAAAGTATATAATTTGCTATGGATTTTGGGCTGTTGCAGGGATGGAAATGTTGTTAAATGGAAACCATGCAAAGTATATAATTTGCTATGGATTTTGGGCGGTTGCAGGGATGGAAATGTTGTGAGGCCTTCCAGCAATATGTTGATCTCTGGGAATATGTATAGTCACCAGCCTTCCATTCAACTCTTTTTAGTTTATTATAGTGTAATATTTAATTTTATAATTAAGTGTATAGGTCTGGTTTATATTAGAAGTGGTCTTACATAATTTTGATTTTAATTAAAAGAATAGTTAAGATTTGTTATCAAAATATTTTTTTGTCTTATATACCATCAAATTAACAATATTAAAAGTTTGCAAACTTTTTTAGTTTCAATACAAGTGTCTATTTAATACAATATAAAATATAATTAAAAATATTATAAAACACTCTACTCTTCTATCCATTCCCCAAATCTATTTGTTTCATTTCACATCCACCTCTAGCCATGAGCTTAGATTCACCTTTCCACATAATCATGTGGTATTTCTAAATAAATTAAAAATAGATGTTTTCTTAAAAGAAATATTATTCTATGATCTCTCTACAACCCAGTGTAGGTTAGATGTGTAAATAATTTTAAATGATGGCCTAATTTAAAAAGAAAAGAGAAAAAAAGAAAAGAAAAGTTAAAAGTGATATCGGGGGTGAGTGTAAATATTTAAATGTGGCTCAAATAATAATAAAAAATTAAATTAATAAATGGAAGTTAAAATTAATGAATAAAAAGCTAAAAGTAATATTAACCTAGTATGGAGGATTAATAATAATAAGTTAAAGTAATAGAAATAATAAAATTCAATTTGTTATATTTTGATTTTGTTATTAAATTTTGAATAGGCTTTGTTACAATACCATTGATTATTAATACCACATTCCCAAAAACCATATCCTATTTCACAACCAAAATATTTTATAACAATACAAGATTCTTAACTATGAATATTCATCCCCACTTTACCCAGGATATTATTAACTTATAGGAAATAGGCTTTGTTACAACACCATGGGCCAATACCATGGGTTATCAATACCACATGCCCAAAACAAATAAATTATTTCACAATCAAAATATTTTATATCAGTATGAAAATATTTTTAATCATGGATATTCACATCCATTTTACCATGGATATTATTAACTTGCAAATATGCTTTGTTACAATACCATGGCTTATCAATACCACATGCTCAAAAAACATAACTCATTTCAAAATCAAAATATTTAATAACAATATGAAAATATTCTTAACCATGGATATTCACCCCCACTTTACCATGGATATTATTAACTTGTAAATCTGCTTTGTTACAATGCCATGACTTACCAATACCACATGCCCAAAAATCATAACTTGTTTCACAATCAAAATAATTTATACCAATATGACAAGATTCTTAACCATAGATATTGACCCCCACTTATGTCATTAATACTTGTGAATAGGCTTTGTTACAATACCATAGAGAAGGAGAAAAGAACAAATACATAAAGAGATAGAGGTGGAGAAAGAGAGAGAGAGAATGACAAGGGAGAGGTGATGAGAGAGAGAGACATAGTGAGTGACAACGGAGATATGGAGAGAGAGTGGGGGAGAGAGGAAAGGGTGGGGGGGAGACAAAGAAGAGAGAGATAGGGAGAGAAGGGGAAGAGAGAGAGGAAGGCACAAAGATGGAGGGAAGAGAGAGATGGAGAGAGGGAGGGAGATAGTGACAAAGTTGGAGGTTGGAGAGAGAGAGAGAGAGATACAAAGATGGAGGGGAGAGAGAGAAGGAGAGAGGGAGGGAGATAATGAGAGAGTTGTAGGGAAGAGAGAGAGAGGTAGAGATAGGTATACATAGTGAGACAATGTGTATGTTTGGGGGGTGAGATAGAGAGATGGAATAAGAAAGAGACAAGTAGATACAAATATAGATATTATATAGTATTATATAACGAGCTTAGATCCATATTAACCCTGGATCTATCAAGCGTCCAGAGAGATCAAATCTCTCGAGAGGAAATCCTTTCTTGAAATTTTGCACTCAAAAAATAGGCTTTCACCTCGAGAGATTGGATCCCTCTCATCTTTTTGCAATAAAAAAATAGGTTTGCACCTCGAGAGATTGGATCCCTCTCAGTGCTTGATAGATCCGAGGTTAAGATGGATCTAAGTTGGTTTAGGAAGTATCGATGAAATTGGAAAATAACAATTGTAAATTATTTTACGCTAAACCTTTTAGATTATAGAATCCATTAGACATCATTATAGGTGTATGTTAAGATTGACTCATCCAGGTATTGGTTAATATTTTGGTGATGGCCTACAACAATAACGAACAAATCCCTCAGGTTGCAATGATTTTAATTATAATTAGTTGTTCTTGTTATGATTTCCATCACCAATATCAATGACGTGATTCCCATGTTGAATCTGTCAATGGCTTAAATATATTTTTTCTTTTATTGATTGATTGATTAATCAGGAGATGGATTTGATGAAATTGGTCCATACATCATTCTATCACATGAACCACATCCATTTCTTTTTTTGCTAATGCAAGAGTCATGCCTTCTATTCAAAATGTTCAAAGGGTAAAATTACATATAATACAAATGACCACAGGCTAAACCTTTTAGCCCTGGGTAAAAGCCTCACCAAAATAAAAATCTGCCAACTTGGTCTTAAAGACCTAAACAATAGACCCGAAGTAACTCAAATCCAAAATAAACAATGCAAAAAGGGCCAAAAGACCTAGACTCATCAACATGCACGATAAAAGACCTGGACCCCCCAACATGCATGATGATCCTTGACCGTTGATTCTCCTTGCATGATCTATTGGCGAAGGATCATATCGCATGAACCAAAATCACAGAGAATTACCGCGCGATAAAAGACCCGGACCCACCAACATGCATGTTGTTCCCTAACCATTGATTCTCCTTGCCTGATCCAACGACTGAGGATCATAACGCATGAACCAAAAACACAGAGAATTACTGCGCGATGAGGGCGGTATTCTCTCCCCACCCTTGGCCACGTGTTGCGTGGTGAGTGGAATCGCTACCAACTCCGAAAAACCTCTCCCAACTTCAAGGGCATGCGATAAACCAGAAACCACTCCGAGGGCGGTATTGACACCATTGGAAGTAATGCGTAGGGTATTGAGTCTGCTGAGAAAGCCGGGCCTCCGGTCCCTCGCACCATCCCAACTCCTCAGGCACTTGAACTAGAGGAAGATGAAAATCTTCTTACCATTCTTGATTTTCTCCATCCGGTCATTCGAGAACCACTGTCTACCGAGCAACTTCCACCTGAGACTTCTAGGTTTGCACTTACCTGGGCTGAGGAGGCAGACAGAGACCTGTATCCCAATTGTAACATCCCTTCTGAAATAACACTTCATATAGAATCTGAATCAACTAGACGCCATCTCTACGACTCTGTTTCTAAATAACGTTTTGTCCTCATCTGCCTGATTGAGACAATGCTCCCTCAATCTATTCTGAGGCATCTCTTACCAACTCAACTTGACCCTGCTTTTGGTGTAGAGCACCCCTTGATTGGCTAGAATGTCCACCAATTTATTTGTCGTCCTTCGAACATGAGTAAAACTCACGGTTTGCAAGCAAAGAAGGTGAAACTAAATCCTTTGAAAGACCTGAAGTAGCCTCCAGTGTCTTGAGACTTTTTCCGGCTCCGTGCCACAGTAGATTCTCTTGACCGAGTTAATGATTAACTTAGAATCAACTTCAATTATTATATTCTAGAGATTGTCTTGCTTTAGGATTTATAAACATTGCTCAAGTGCCATTAATTATGCCATATTTTTTGTGGCTCTACCCAAATGGCAATGAAAAATAAAAAGGATGCTTCCATTTTCATCCCTCAACACCCCTCCAAAACTAACAATACCCGAGTTGCCTTTTGAGGCCCCATCAATGTTTCATTTCAAAAAACCATGAGGGGGAGGATGCCAGCAATCTGGCTTATTGACCAGTTTCTTCACCTTCCTATCCATGCCCTGAGGTATAAGCCCCTGCATACCAAACTGAAGAAGTATCTACATTTCAACGTCTAAAGGTGGATTTTCTGGGGAAGTTCTCACTAAAGTTCCCATTGTCTCCTTAAGCTGTCTTAAGATCTGCGCAATAATGCGTTGGGAGGAACTTTTTACATTTTTGAATATTTTGTAGTTCCTTTCTTTCCAGACATTCCATATTATGAAGCTTGGAGTTAAAGCCCAAGCTGAGCGAAGAATTTCATAATCAGAGAAGTTTCTTCTCCAATTATTAATGGTATTGATAATGCTTCCTTTGTCCCTGTCTATCTGTTTTAAAATTGTGGCAAAAGTATCCCATAACCTAGAGGTGAAAATACAATTATTGAGAAGGTGCTCCATCGTTTCCTCTTGGGATTCAAAAAGCTGGCATCTAGAAGGTCCCCGAACAACCCTCTTCCGAATGTTTTCCCAGGTCAGAATTTTCTTATGATGTACCAGCCACATGAAGAGTTTTATTTTCATCCATCCTTGATGCCTCCATAGGTTCTGCCAAACCCTATCTAGTTCATTGGAATCCAACTCCAGGATTATGCGCTTTGCCTCCTTAAGATTGAAGGTACCTTCATTATTATTGTCCCATCTAAGTTGGTCATGCCCCTCCGAAACCAGAATTTTCCTTTGGTCCAACATTGTCAGAAGTGCATCAGCTTTTGCTTTCAAGGGGCTATCATCCCTATATTCCATATTCTTCCAGGTTCTCCATTTTCCTTCACTATTGGTTTGATCCCAAAAATCACAAAGTCCTCTCTTAGCATTGTAGGTTCTTGTTACCATTTATCCTCCTTAAACAAAGCAAGATCTCTCTCTCTGATTTCCCAGAAGCTATTTTTTTGTACTAAGCCTCTATTCTCCCAGGCTTTATTCCAGATGTATGAGCCTTTTATGATGCCAGTCATCCTTATGTGATCATTATCTTGCCAACTGCTGGCGTATTTTTCTTTCCAAATACGAGTCCACTAAGCCTTTGGATCCTTTACCCAACGCCACCATAATTTTTCCCCTAAAACTTTGCTTAGCACTTCCAGATCATCCAATCCAAGGCCTCCGTGGTTTTTAGGTTTGCAAATCTTATCCCAGGCTACCAAGGCCCATTTCTTTCTCTCCTCCCCCTTACCCCAAAGAAAGTCTCATTGAATGATTCTAAATTGTTGCAAAACTCCTTTTGGAGCTGGAAGGGTTGAAAGCATGAAGACGGGGATTGATTGAAGTACAGCTTTTGTAAGCACCAACCGGCCTGCCAAGTTTAAAGATCTAATAGTCCATTTCCGGGTTTTATCCTGCATCTTGTTAATTACTGGCTCCCAAATGCTCTTGTGAAAAGGTTTATCAGTTAGAGGAACTCCCAAGTATTTGGAAGGAAGGACATCCCTTTGAAAGCCCAAAATTCTGGAGATATTCCTCTGGATAACAATATTAGTGTTAAAGAATAAAATCTTAGATTTGGAGAGATTTACCTCCATACCTGTAGGCATGGCAAAGTCACTCAGGATTTGTTTATAAGCTAGTGCTTCTTTGACCGTGGGGATGCCCTGCAGCATGGTGTCATCAACAAATTGTTGATGGGTCAAAGCCTGTCCAGGCTTAGAGAGTTGGAGACCCTTGATGTTACCCACTTCTTTAGCATGCTTGATAGATCGACCAAGTCCTTCCATCATGAGGATAAAGAGAAAGGGGGAAAGCGGATCTCCCTGCCTGAGGCCACTTGAAGGAGTAAAAGTCTTGGAAGGAGAACCATTAACCATAATTGAAAACCTAGAAGAAGTTACCAGGGCCATAACCCATCTTACCTAGTTATGGTCAAAACCAAAGGCTAGAAGGACCTTCCTAATATAGGTCCAATTCAACTTATCATAAGCTTTGGCTAGGTCTAATTGCATAATCATTCCCGCTTTCCTATTGCTTAACAATGAATGAACCACCTCATGCGCTTGAATGATGTTATTGAGAATTTTTCTACCCTCCACATATCTTGATTGCTCCCCAGAAACTAGGGTAGGAAGAAGGGTTTTGAGTCTATTGGCAATAACTTTGGATATTATCTTGTACACCACATTGCACAAAGCTATGGGTCTAAATCTGTCTGGAGTCTGAGCAATGTCCTGTTTGGGGATCAAAGATATGAAGGATGTGTTGAGCACCTTCAAAATGGTTCTATTCATCCTGGAGTCCTCCACGACATTCAGAATATCTTGCTTGACAATGTTCCAGCAAGCTTTAAAGAAATCCACATTGAAACCATCAGGGCCTGGCGCTTTACCATTCTACATTTCTTTGATGACCTCATTAACCTCCTCTTCAGTCACTAGCCTATTGAGATTGAAATTATCCTCTCTTGTTACTAGCTTAGGTATGTGCCTTGCTAAGTCCCTAATAAAATGAGCTCTATCTAAAATAGTCTCTTCTGCGATACTTCGAAAGTGTTGAACCAAGAAAGCTTATATATCTTCATGGGTATTAAGTAGTTGACCTCCAGTGTCCTTGATCGATGAGATCTTGTTATGAGATCTATTCGCCATGGTGGATCTGTGGAAAAACATAGTGTTTCGCTCCCCTTCTTCTAGCCATTGAACTCTAGATTTTTGTCTCCAAAATATCTCCTCTTGTTTACATAAGTTCTCCCAATCTTGATGATGCTTAGTGACTTGATCATTTTTTACTCTATCAAAGCCATCCGTGATAAGGGCTTGATTAAGTTCCTGCATTTTATCTTCAATAGCATTTTTTGCTTCAAAAATATTACCAAATTCATTCTTGTTCCAATCTTTGAGTTTGAGCTTGATGTGTTTTAGTCTTTTGTGTAGCAGAAACATTCTTGTACCCTGAATATGCAGATCTTTTGTCCACCATTTTGCAATGTTGCTTATAAAATCTGGGTGGGTGAGCCAGATATTTTCAAATCTAAAAGGTTTGCTCTTGGGGGTGCCAATGCCATGAACCTTAAGTTGTACAGGCCAATGGTCCGAGCCTCCAAAAGGGAGAATTCTCACTGTCATTTACTTGTCTATGAGCATAAGGTCCTATGAGATTATGAATCTATCTAACTTTGAGGCTACTTGAGACTCTCCTCCTCTCTTATTGTTCCATGTAAGGAGGCCATTACTCATATCAGTGTCTCAATTGAATTCAATATATTTGATTAAGGGGACTTACTCTTCAGGAAAATCAAAGGGATTGTTGATCAATTGGAATAAAAGGAAAAAAATTATTGAATGACTCTAATAACTAATGCTTACTGATTTGAGGAAGATCTGACAAAAAATACTAGTCGAGGAAGATTTGAAGAAATTAACTCCAAAATAAGAATGTGGTCGATAAAACAATTGGACTCGAAACCTTACCAATTTCATTAATTTAATTAAAGGTTGTGATTAATTGTGAATATATTTGTACTTTTCTTTCTACCATGACTTTTTTTTACTATTATTATTATTATTATTCTAACTAATATGCATTTAGTAATGTTCCCACACATTAGTGTACAATTCTACCTAAATATTTGAATGTATCTACGGGATTGGATTTTAATGCCTTTATAGTATGGGTTTCTCTTAGTGTTGTAGCATTCTCAACTTTTTCATCTTGAACATCAACATATTTCATCGTATTGCCTCCAAAGGCTTTGCTATTTAGAGCGTACTCCAATACAAATGACAACAATAACAACAATAGTTTCTACAACGAGTCAGTGATGTCTCATTACACCTTACAAGTAAGTATTCTTTAACAATGGTAAGATTTTACTTTGTATGTCACGTTAACTTAACAGAAAGTACAACCACCAATGCAAAATCGCGAGCACGACGTAGTATATGAATTATTTAAAATTTACTTGACCATAATTTTCACTTTTGATAAAACAAAGTTTAAATTTAAATTTTCCTCAATTTAATATCATTTATATTCTATCAAAGGACCAACATTAAACTCTTTGAGGTACTTTGTAATTCTTTGGATTTTTATAAATAGAAATCTGAAAATTGTTTTTTTTTACTACTAAATTCCTTATCCAAATCACATTTTAAAAATTGTTTTGATACTCAATTTGTTTCTTATAAGTTTGTTTTATATTTATATAATTTTATAAATACTAAATGAATTTATAGTGTAAATGATGTGTATAATTATGGCAATCTTTTTTTACTATGTTGACGACCCCTTACACACCCAGCCTTTGGCCTACCATTGTGGATTCTCTAAATGATTGCAATTCTATATTTCTTGGGCAGATTGTTGTGTTCAACAATTCTGTTGGTAGGATCCATTTATATTATATGATTCATCTATATTAGACCTAACAACTATTTTCATGTTATCCACTGAGTATACATCAACATAAAAGTGTACTAAGCCCCCATGGGGTTAAGAAAACATTGCTCAAGTGAAATTTGGATGCAATATTATGTCAAGGAGAGGACCCTACAAGTCTCTACTTGCTAAATTCGTGGTAAGTCCTAATTTATTTTGTTGTTATGTTGTTTAGGTATAGATTCACAACATTAGTGCATAGGCACACAAAATGCATTGCAATAAGAAGCTTATCTAGGTTATTTGCAAGTATGAATATGTGGTTTATATATTTATTTCTAATGGGTCTTTTATTTTTATGATTTCTACAATTAATCTATAAGTATTTGGAATTCAAAATAAAAATCTTTTCTCTTTTCCAATTTTTAGGGGCCTTTGTTTTTTGTTTAGAGTCGTTCTGAGTTGTTTTGAGTTGATTTGGGTGGGTTGTACATGGATGCTCTAGTGACTTTTAGCCTTCAAATTTTGAATCTGGAACTCTGATACCATGTGTGAAGATTATTCAAATATATTTCACAAAATTTCAAAAAAAGGAATTTCAGGTTTATAAAACATCACTCACTATTTCATCATAAGCATGAACATAATTTAATTTGATCTACAATATATATAATTTCTAACAATTTGAACTTCTAACAATTTGAACTTGTAAAAATTTACATAAATAAAATAATTAACTAAAGAATACATGATCTAGTGACTCTGTTTCTAACTCAGTCGGAATGCTCCTGTTGGGGTTGCCTGACTAAATTTACCTCCTAGCCAACTAGGAATGACCTCCCATCTCAGGGAACCTCCACAGGTTCCCTAGCCCTCTGAGCCCAAGTCTAACCAGTCGTAGTGTGTCCAGGTAAGATCTAGATCCAACCCTCTCTAGTAAATCTCATAAATCACAGTTTAAGTTCTTTCAAGCCACCCCAAAATTCCCAAACACAACTAGGAAGTCCCAAACAAACAAAAAAAGACAAGGCCCCTCTTCCATCCTCCCTTCCTCATCCATCCCCACTGCTTCTCATGAATGTCGTCCCATCCTTGGTTTTAATGTTATTGAATTTCAACCCCCCAACACCTCCTCAGGCCTCCCCATGCTTATCCTTCCATGTACTCCTTATCCTTTCATTAACCTCTATAGGAGGATATTCTTGCTTGGGACAAAGTAGGTTAGGGAGAATAGGATGTTATGGGTTAGCTGGAGACTGTAGAGTAGAAGAGGAATTCTTGCTTGACATACTTAATTTGACTATTATATCTCTCTCTATTTTGATATGCCTTATTGTCATACTACTTCTAGATTGTCGGTAACCTTTTGAGTCTAACTTCTGGACAAAGATTTCTTTTTTTGAAGGAGGGGTGTATGTAATGCCCTACTTGAACTTATTATCTTACATTATCTTATAAGCCTACCTACTGAGTGATTGAATTGTGCCTAATTACAATAAGAATTATTAATATACGTATGAGGTATTTGTATGTTAGCTACATACCCACACCTTGCACGAATACACTAATATTCTAAAGGTTAAAGTGTTGGATGATTAAATAAATGGTTATTTCTGATTAATGATTAATTAACTTTTAAAAATGATTTATAATAACTGATTATATTTAAACATGATTCATTTAAATTATCAAATTAATAACATTCTTCAACTTTGATTAATATTTCTAAAATAATATTATTGAATGGTAATATTTATTAGAATAACATTATTTTATTAAGTGTTGATATTTATTAAAATAATGATATTATTCAATGATGCTATTTTTTTTTTAAATTTTGGCATTATATATTACTATTAAAAAGTAGTACTAACATATTTTCCATGTGTTAATAGTCGTGGAGACAAGAAACTAGCCCAATAGCACAAATTGATCAACTTCATATTACATACATTGTGCTTTCAGTTTGAACTTAAAAACAAAAGTTTGCCTAGATACTCGTCTAAGGATCTCAAAATAACAAAAGTCTTGGCTTGGTGAAGCTGAGCCGCACACAATTAAACTATAACAAGATTTACATGCCATGAGTTGACAAAGAGAAAGGCAAGATATGAAATCTTCAGTATTGACCGGTTACCCATGTGATGGATAAAGAATTGAGTATGGGTGTCGATGCAGGATGTGGCCACTTTAATTGAAGATGTGTCTCCTCACCAACAATGCGACCCAACAAAATAAGAGATCTAACACCACGAGCTAATTCATGCTCATCCACTGCCCAAATTTGTGCCTTCATCCTACCTGACCAAGGATGAAACATCCATTCATTGTCACAATGAGCTAGCCAATGATCGAGACTTGGCATTGAGGAAGCATTCCTAACAAGTTTACACAACACGATTATTAAATCGCGAAGAAGATTAGGAACCCATCGAAGAAAACCATACCAATTAAGGCCATAGTCGGAACCTTTTGCAATCCAAAGTGTCAATGTCCTGTATTTTCGAATTCTTCCCACAATGACTATGCCATTTAGTCCCTAGGCCAACCTGAAATGGATTGAGAGATTAATTGGTGAAATGTAACCCCACAATGACCAAATAAATTATGAAGGCAGTGAAGTGTCCAGGGAGAGATGAACTGCAATTACCATTCTCCATGTTGGCGAGAAATAAAGAATGCCCCGCATAGGCTTAGAAGTCGAATACAAAAATATAGCTGCTCTGATTGGAATTACACTGATCTCATACCATAACTAATCTATCAGCCTAGAAAAAATGTGAAATTTGAAGGCCATGACTCTTTCTATAGAAATATCCCACACTTGAGGACTAAAGAGGTTGATCATGTGTAGGGATGAAGTGATGAAACTATAGTGGCTCACCATTATTGAAATTTCGCCTATGTACTTGCTCATTGCAGGGAGTAATGGTGTGTGATCTTTGTAATTAAACTCCTATACCCCCATCGGACCGATGACACGTGGTCATTCATGTGGCAAGCCCATCTTCCACCACCCATCATTTTAGTTGGATGTCGTTTGATTGTCACCCACAGTGGGGGTATTGAATGATGATATTTATTACAATAACATTATGTTATTTAATGGTTATAATTAATAAAAATAATGTTATGGAATGGTAACATTTGTTGGATTAATAAGGGGTGGTTAGGGATGTACCACCAAAATGTTAATGAAAGGATAAGGAGTAACTGGAAGGATAAGGAGGGGAGGCTCGAGGAGGTGTCGAGGTGAAATTCAATAACATTAAAACCAACATCGAGGCGAGATTCATGATAGGTGGTGGGGACGGATGAGAAAGGGAGAATAAGTCGAGGAACGGAGGATGGAAGAGGGGCCTTGTCTTTTTTTGTTTGTTTGGGACTTCTTGGTAGCCTTGTCTATTTTTTTGTTTGGGACTTCCTATTTGTGTTGTTTTTTTTTGTTTGTTTGGGGCATCTTAGTTGTGTTGGGGATTTTTGGCATGGGGTGACCTTGTATGATATGATTGTAATCGAGGTAGCCATGCATTTTTGTTGCTTCAATATCAAAATTCCATTGAACACTACCTCATGAATGTATTTGGAAGTATCCTAGAGAGATCTAGTTTAGTTATTTTTAATTGCAACCTTAAACAAATATTTGAGGCATAATAGCAAAGGATTAAGACACAATTTGGTAGTTAGTATAACCAATAACTCTTGCATGTATTGATTTTTCCATGTTCATGGTCACAATCTACTCATGAACCATAGCTTCCTCGTAAAATTTAATTTAATATCAAAAACCTTGTGAAAGCCATTACTTCTACCCATTTCTATGTATAAAGGAAACATGTAACTTGTTACATAAACTTACTAAGGAAGTTACCATTGTAGCTTTCCCTTTAACACAAATGAGTTGGTTCTAGCCAACAACTTGACAAGCATTGTGATAAATACCAAATCCAAAGTCTCTTTCCATAGAAACAAGAAGACCACTACTACTATTGAATCAAGAAGATCACTATTAGTAATATCGAAGGTTGCACCTCTTCATCTTTCAAAGCATTCAGAAACACTTATACTACTATGAAATCTTACATATGTGAAGTATTGAAGACCCTATATGATATGATTGTAATCGAGGTAGTCATGCATTTTTGTTGCTTGAATATCAAAATTCCATTGAACACTACCTTATGAATGTATTTGGAAGTATCTTAGAGAGATCCAATTTAGTTATTCTTAATTGCACCCTTAAACAAATATTTGAGGCATAATAGCAAGGATTAAGACACGACTTGGTAGTTAGTGTAACCAATAACTCTTGCATGTATTAATTTTTCCATGTTCATGATCACAATCTACTCATGAACCATATCTTCCCAATGAAATTTAATTTAATATCAAAAACCATGTGAAATCCATTATTTCTACCCATTTCTACGTATAAAGGAAACATGCAACTTGTTACACAAACTTACTAAGGAAGTTATCCTTGTAATTTTCCCTTTAACACAAACGAGTTGGTTCTAGCCAACAACTCGACAAGCATTGTGATAAATACCAAATCTAAATTCTCTTTTCATAGAATCAAGAAGAGCACTACTATTCTTGAATCAAGAAGATCACTACTAGTAATCTTGAAGGTTGTACCTCTTCATCTTTCAAAGCATTCAACAACACTTATACTACTGTGAAATCTTACATACGTCAAGTATTGAAATATTTGCTTCGAGAATAATGACAAAGTTCAATAAAATGCCTAGAAAAAGAAGATGATAAAAAAGTCTTGAAAGATAACCACGATGGGTCAACTAAAGGTCATTTTGCTGGCAAAACTACAACCTAGAAAGTATTAAGGGTTGTATACTATTGGCCTACTCTCTTTTGTGATGCTCATGGGATGTAAAATTTGTCCATTAGTTACAAGAAGAGATAAAAAAACATCAATGACACTATAACATGTCATGACTAGATACACCTTTAACCAATAAGACATTAATATGATATGAAAAATAAATCCACATTCATAAAAAAAACACACACACACAAGTTCTCTAATAAACCATATCATATAATTTTAAATTCCATAAATAAAACTAAATACTACATTAATTTTTATTTAATTTAATTACTTTTTAAAACTTTATAATATAAATACTCTATAATATTATAATAAAATATCGGATTCTACTTAGAATCACATTATTAGTCCCTGCCCCTTCAGTTGCAGGGACTATAGTAATCGTTTTTAGTCCTGCTATTAGTTGGGCATAGAAATCAAAGAAACTTTTTAGTCTTTAACCAAAGTAGCAGGGACTATAGTAATCGTTTTTAGTCCCGCTATTAGCTGGGCACATAAATCAAAGAAACATTTTAGTCTTTAACCAAAGTATTTTTTCAATATTCAAATGAGTATTCATTATCATCCAATGAATAGAATTTAATATTCGTTATGATCCAATCAACGGGTTTTTCATCTTATTTGGCCTCATATCAAGGCATACTTTAGATAAACGTCATACATACTTTAGATTTAGATAAATGTCAGATGTATTTTAGATCAAGCTAGGATAAACAGTAGCTTTGTTGAACAGGTTTTTTCCGGGTAAAGTAATGCTAGCGTTACTTGGCTAACAACAAATGCTAAGTTTGTTTAATCGATTATTTTCTATTACCTCACATACTTTCGATAAACGTCATACATACTTTAGATAAAGCTAGGATAAAAAGTAGCTTTGATTAACAAGTTTTTTTTGGGTAAAGTAATGCTAGCATTACTTGGCTAACAACAAATGCTAAGTTTGTCTAATTAATTTGTTTCGATTACCTATGACATCTAGGTCCATCTGACATCTGGGCCTTTGTGACACCTAGGTCTTTGTGGCAGGTGACATATGCTCTACTTCTCTGTGAGATCTTCTTTGCTTCTCTGTGACATCTACTAGTCTTTGTGACAGGTGACATCTGCTTCTTTATGACATCTTCCAACACAAAGGGAGTTCACATAAGGCATCTGTGACATCTTCCAGCACATTGGTTGTCTTATAAGGCATATGTGATATCTTCCAGAAATCTTCCAGCACATTGGTTGTCTTTCTGGTGTTGTGTTGTTACCTTTGTTGAGGTAAACAATTCGTTTTGCAACTTAATCTGCAATGGGATCGTTGGAACAGTTGCTGGTAGTTATGCTTCAAGTTTCACCACTGCACCAATCTACAATGGCATCAATTGTTGGTGCTGGAAAATATGGTTTTGCTTGACCACACCTTAATGGGATCCCTGGAACAATTGTTGGTAGATATGCTGGTAACTCTGCCTCGGGTTTCACCACCGCACCAAACTATAATGGCATCAATTGTTGGTGCTAGAAAATATGGTTCTAGCTTGACCACACCTTAACCTTAGGGTTTGAATTTCAATTTCATTACTTTCATGTTGGAAATACATTTTCCTGAGAGTATGTCTGCTTTCTGCTTTCAAGAATTTTTCTATTTCTGCTTACTAGGGTATTTTCACTTTCTGCTTTCAAACTTGAAAAAATGATTCTATTTCTTCTTGCAATCTTGAAGAGACTACTTCTATTTCTATTTTCAAGGGTATTTATGCTTTCTGATTTCTATAACAAGTTAGTGGTTAACTTACAGTGATAAGTTTCATTTCGTTGCAAGGATCATTGCTCTCTTTTTTGTTGTCATCTGAGAATTATAATTTCTTCTTGCCTACAGGAATTCACACATATCTATTAATCCTGATGTCAGTCAGCTAAAACAAAGAAATCAAAGAAACCCAACAAAGAAATAGAGGAAACCCAACAAATAAATTGAGGAAACCCAATTGAAACACCATGTAGCCCATGGCTAGCACTTTCCACTTGCTTTTAGAGAAACATGATCAAAGGAAAAAGTGTTCAGGCTTGTTTCTGTTCAAGCCTAGCGACTCCACTCTTTTTATTACGAGATATGGCTCCTCCTAGGGAGGAGCGGGAAAGGTGACTAATACCTTTGGACTTTTCAGATATTCTAGGTGCTCCACATGAATGCCAATATGATTTGTTGAAGGAACGACCTCCATTGTTCTACGATATGAATGCTATTGATTTTATTGTTGAATTCATAGATTTCATTGAATGGCATAATGTAATCCAAGAAGATGACTTCAAAGGGACTTTCTCGAAGATGACTTCGAAGGGATTTTCTGGAAGATGATGGCCTGCTACTGAAGCATTTTCACTCAAAATTCTTGAGAGAATATGAAAACTTGTGAAGATTGAACTCGCATAATTCGATATTTGTGAGCTAGAAGAGACTTCAGCGCACAAGTATGCACATGTCGGCAGGTTAACGCACATAACATGCCATTGCATATAACCATAAAAGAGCTTCAACTCAAAGCATATCTTGGCCCTTTTATTGACTATTCACTACGTAATATATATATCGACCCGAAATAGTGGAACATGGCCTTTTCAAAAATTTCAAAAAAAAATTCATCGACAACCAAAAAAGCTTCAGTGCATTAGTCAACAAAATGCATACTAGGAAGCCAATGAAGCAAACACACAGTCTTCACACCAATCTTCAACCATGCAAATGCAACCATGGTCATGGCCAGGTTATTTGTGCACACAAATCTTCAGCCATGCAAACGCAACCATGGTCACGGCCAGGTTCTTTGTGCACACAAATCTTCAGCCATGCAAACGCAACCACGGTCACGACCAAGTTCTTTGTTCACACTGTTATGAACCAGCTCAAGAAAAGATAGAAAAGATAGATCAACACCTTAGAATTCAGCCTCTTCGAGGGGGAAACCTCCTTTACATTACATAAATGAACAATTCTTGGATGATACAAAATGACAAAACCTCCTTTCTATATATAGGAGTCTAAGGAGTCACAATATAACCAGCCGACCTAACAATAATAATATAAAGCCACAAAAATAACAATAGAGGGATTCTATGGGGCACAGTAATAACAATATGGGGGCAATAGGGGCACAACAATATTAATAAGGGGTACAACTATAATAGTAATGGGGTAATCACTAGTATTATAGGAACCCAACACACACCCAGCAGCCAACCAACACATTAAATGATGTTCACAAGGAGCTCCACGCACAACGTCAACACAGATGATCATCAACAGCATTTGGAATTCACCATTAAAACATATGCACAACTCAATGTTGAAGGCATAAACTAGCATAATTCGATATTTGTGAGCTAGATAATGAGTCTCAAGAAGTGTTTGAGCTCCACCAATGCAAGGCTTTTGAGGATTTCCTGCTTGGGAAAAGAGGGGATGTAATGCGAGCGTCGTTTAAGAAACAGAAAAAAAAACACAATCACGAAGGCTATATTAAATTTTAAATGCACTTCCTTAACCCAAGTGACCAGGCCCTATTACATCGCCTCGCTTAGAATCACTTGGACTTGAATTCAAAGATTTTGGGCGCTTACCTATTCTGTAACCCAAATCATCTTCAAACAACATGGGTTCATTCAGGCTGGGAAGGAAAGGTAAGGTTGTATGAGTAAACAAGGTAGATGATTCAAAGTGTGGTAACTAATGGAGCACCCAAGGGACACGTGAAGTGCATGCAAGCTCCCCGTGACAAGTCAAGTATTTTCCTTCTTTATTTTTGTATAATAATAGACGATCATTATTTCATTATTTCCAAAGTGCCACGTCATATGCCTATTGGCTTGTTGGGGCCTAACCTAGGTTCGGAGTTAATTAGCCAAACAAATCCTTGTACTACTGGCCCTTTCAACAACAGTCTGTGGAGCGCGAACTGAGTTCTCACCTGAGGTAGTATGGGGGGGTGCTAGAACCAGGTTTTTGCACCGTTGAGATGTCTGAGGGGTTGATTCGGTCCAAATGTTAGTCCCTGCACGCAGGTTACTTTGCGCACTTCCTTGCCCTTCACACCCTGATATATTCGCCTTCGTGCAGCCCTAACCAGGGGTTGTGGGGCTTCTACGCTACTGGAGCAACACTCTGCAGCACTCTGCACTATTCCCCTAAGTCACACCCGAGATCTTACTTATCTTCTTACACCAGTTAGTTATCTTCGCGTAAATGGATGCCTTATGTTATATTTATTTATACAACACATTCATATGAGTTCGCACAGCAAATAAACAGTAAACTTGCAATTCATACCCAATACATAAACTAGGAAAAAATACACAGAAATATGATAAAACTTCTCTTTATTAATGCTTCCAACGGTTACAGACTTGACCTACCTTGCGCACTTAGCTGCAGGGGTCCGTGCACTCAGCTACGGACTACTAGGCCTCTATGCACTCAGCTGCAGAGCCTTCTCCTACTCTACAACCCAAAGACACAACTTACACTTTGACTCGATCAATTCCTAAGACTTATCTTTCTTCACATCCATTTTATCTTTTCTACACTTAGAGCCTTGCTCTATTTATACAAACCCATGGTCCGCGGACCATGGGTAGACTTTTCAAGCCAACATTACATTACAAAAACAAGGGTGAACAACCTTGTGACTCTATTATGACTTCGCGCTCCACGCCCACAAATCGCGGTGTCTTTACAATGGACTTGGTCAAAACTTGGGCTGTAAGCCCCAAAACATGCCTTGGGGAGGATTCCACGCCCAACAGGCTCCCAACACAAACATCGTGACTCACCCTCGAGTCACTCTATCAGTGCGGAGATCTTCGCACGGAGTCCCTCCAACTCTACTTGAACCATTGCAAGGTCGGAAACACACTGAGTGGATGCCTGTTGAATCTCCTGTACTTGTTGTTCCGAGACCGCGGTGTCGGAACTGCTTCCCTGGATCTATTCCTGTGTCCCTTGCATTTGTGCAAGCTTGCCTTCAATTGTTTCTATAATGAAGAAGGCCTCGTCGATCCAAGGCTGAACGCGTGCCTTCAAGACTGCTTCTTTGTGTCGTGCTGCGTCCACTTGCTCTTTTAGCGCTTTGGCCTGTTGCATTCGTGTGAGCCTCTAAGTAAGGGCCACCCCTTGCGCGGTCCCTTTGACGCTGTCATACTGCTACTGGAGCTCACACGCCTCTATCTCTAAGCGTTGGATGTTAAGGTCCTCCTATAGATTGTTGAGGACCTCGACGGACTCTTCCAACATTCTGGTGCAGTCTCTTACTGCACTGCTGATCTCTTCCATCCCTGATGTAATAGCGTTGGCGTGTTGTTCTCTTACCTCTGGAGGGGTGGATGGTCGCACCTTCAACCGCAGCTCTGCTATCTGAAGGTTTAGCTCCAGCTAAACCTTAGTCATTTCTTCTCGCGCCTCGTGCACCCCTACTGCTAATATGTGGATGTGCGCCTCTGCTAGTGCATTTGCTAGGATGGCCAGCTAAGGGACCATTTGAAAGGCTTCTTCCAGTACCTGTACCATCTGTCGGCTCTGTGACACAGCCTCGTCATGCTGCAAGCTCAACTGCTCCATGTTGATCATTTTCTCACTCAACACTTGCAACACGCGACTCTCCCTAGCCCGCAATTTTGCAGTAATCCCATCCTGCAGAACATATAGCGTCTCCTGCAGGAGCGCAGCCATGTTGATCTCTATCCCTTTGAGTGCACTAACCGTAGGCCTATCAACCTCATTTGTCATAACCAGTGCCCCTTCTCGCAACACTATTGCATTGGTTGTCCGAGCGCGTAGCATTTGTTCGGCTGCAGCTGTCCCTACTGCGAGGCTGGTTGAAAGAGTACCAACCTGAGGAGTGTGCACCTACAACTCCTGAATCTGTGCTCGGAGGCCCCCCAACACAATCTAATTCTCCTCTGCGAAGTTCTGCAGGGCCTCTGTGGTGACGTCGCACATTGTTTCGCCTATATCGTGCGGATCACCCTCAGTAAGGGTGATTGGGCCGATTGACAACTTGGGTGCTTTCACCTTCTTACACGTACCTATCCGCTCGCTCGGGCACTAGCGCTTCAATAGTGTGGATGTTGCTTGTGGGTCTGCACCACCCTCCTCTTCCTATGTTTCCATTTCTTTCTCCTACCCATGCGAAGGCGACTTCTGGCCCTTGTGTGCCTTCTCAGCTGCCTCCTGTGCTACTGCTGCTGCGGCCTTTTTCTGTTCTGCTGCTATCTGCACAACATCCCGCGCCTCCTGTGCTTTTGCTATCGCTGCTTCTTGCCTTCTCTTCTCTGCCAACTGCGCCATGCGTAGTTTGGCCTCCTCTTTCTTCTTCTACGCAACAGACTTCTCCACTACAGTGATGTCTAGGGTGCGCCACTCCGGCAGCCATGTCTCCAGTACATCGAAAATTACATCATCTGTGGCTATGAAGGGTAGCTCACTCCATTTCTTAGTCGGGTCCTTGCGCACTCTGATATATATGATGTGGAAGTGCGCTTTAAATTCTGAAAAACTTTGCAGGTTGTTGTAGACTGTGAGTGATAACCGTGGCTTGCAGTTAATTCCCATTTTCATGTTCATTTCCATGAACACCCAGAATATCTTGCTGTTGCGGATCCGGTTTGCGTCTTTCGTGGCCCACAGCGAAGCATACTTCGCGGCTTCTAGCAGATCCCTGTCAATTGTGGGGAATTGGCTGTCCTCTGACAATTCCCCTGCCACCAGCACTATGGACAACAAAAGCCATGCATAGTGGAACGTTTTTCCTTGTTCTTGGGCCTTGCGGCAATTTTCCAGGAACTTTTTACATAAAAAATCAGACCAGTTAAACTAGACCCCCTCCACGCACTGCTCAGCAAGTGCCACCACCAACTTGGGGACCTCGTCCGCGCGACACTTTTGCATGACCTTTCTTGCCAGTATTTGAGTCGCCACCCTGACTGCTTTGTTGTTGACACTGGAGATCACATAGCCCCGTTTCTTCTTCTCCAGCTTGTATT
>APFE030744749.1:34666-52414 GCA_000404065.3 Pinus taeda
CCAGGCGGGGTTGGAGCATGCATGTGCGGTGAGGCAGCGGCATGCAGCCCGCCTCCCCACCTGCGCCCACGGTCAACCCTGCCCAAGTGGTTGGCAAGCCGATTCCGAGCAGCCCGCCTCCTTACCTATGCCCGCAGCCAACCCTGCCCGGGGGTGCCGAATTCTATTTTATTTATTTATTTTTTATTTTTTTAAACACACACACCACACACACACACACACACAACTATATATATATATTAATTAAATTTAATATTTTTAAATTTTATTAATTTTATTTTTTAATTTTTCAAATTTTTCATATTTTGTTTTTAATTTTTTTTACTTTAATTTTATAAATTTTATTAATTTTTTTTAGTTTTTTAATTTATCATTTTTTTTTAATTTAAATATTTATTTATTTTTTTCAATTTTTTTTTATAATTTTTTATGTGATTTTGCCGAAATTATTCTCTCTTACATGCTATGGATCACAGAAGTCTAAATTCTATAATTTTTATTAATTTGTTTAGTTTTTTATTATTTATTATTATTGCGGTTGTATTTTAATTTTTTTAACTTAAAAAAATCGTTATGGATGTTTTCTTTTATTTATTTATTATTAATATTCAAATTTTTCATTAAATTTTATGTTTTTTTTGAAATATTTTCATTTTTTTATTATTTATTATTTATTTTTGTTTTTTTGTTTAAATTTTTTTTTTTACAATTTAATTTTGTTTTATTTTTACAATTTTTGGGTGTTTTTTTAGTTTTTTTTATATATCTTTTTATTATTTGGATTTTTTTGTTATGTTGTCTGATTTTTTTAATGGTTTATTACCAACATGAAAATCACAAACATTTAAAAAAATATCCACACTTAATACATTAGAAAATTTAAAGTGTAAAAAATAAGCTCTCCAAACAAAAAGGGTTGATGTTGCATCAACCATTTTCAAAATCAAGATGAAAATCACTAGCATTTAAAAAAGGTGTTCATACTTGCTACATTAAAAAATAAAAAATAAATAAAGTGTCAAAAATAAACTCTTTAAAAAAATGTGTTGATGTTGCATCAACACTTTTCAAAATCAAAATGAAAATCACTAACGTTTTTAAAAAAATGTTCATATTTGATACATAAGAAAATTTAAAGTGCTAAAAATATGCTAAAAAAAGTGTATTCTGGCATCACCACTTTTCAAAATCGGGTGATTTTTTGCTACCTCAAAAAAACGGGTACGAGTTCATTTTCTCGTTTGATCAGTAACTATGTTTTTAGAGTACACAATGTTTCCACCTGTTAGACACCACAGGGAATCTAGGGTACTCACTATCTCCACCTTCTTTTCTTTTTTCCACTTTGTGCCACATTCCTTAGCATGCTCCTGCTCCTAGGCATACGTTGTGCTCTCTTTACTTCTAATTATAAGCTCTCTTCACTTCTCCAACCCAATGTAACAACCCCATGTTAAATTTTCATGTAATAAAGGATAATAAAGGAAAAATAATAAGACCAAGGTCATGAGACACGTATTCCAAGTTAAATGTTGGGAAAACACTATAGTGGGCATCACTTTTGGTTTATTAATGGCTATGGAAATTGGTAAAGGAATTGGAAAAGGAAAAGGAGTAATAAATGGCATTTATTTATGAAAATAAAGGAAAATAGGAGAAAAGGAAGGTGAGGAGACACATATTTGCATGTAAGTAAATTAGAGGAAAAATGAGACATCAATTTATAAAAAGGTTTCAAAGAAACAGTTCACAGCTTTTGTTGGTTTAACTTTTGTCAGTTTTAGCTTAGATCACTTGAGAAAAAGAGAGAGAGAGATCCAAGAGGAGAAAGCAAGCAAGCGAGCAAAGGAAGGAGAAGGGCAGCAAAGGACATAAAAGGACAAGCGAAGGAAAGAAAAGGAAAAGCAAAGAGAAGGTTGGATCAACAACTTCAGTAAGAGGATTTTGTAGGTAATAGATTCCATCTGTAATTTCCTAGATGAGGTGTGAATGCATGGTACATAAATTTGTTTATTTGGTTCATTTGTTGTCATTGGCATGGGTTTTGCCTAGTTTGACAATGGTTTCAGCCTTGCCTTGTAATTGCCTAGATAACCATGGTGTGATGGATTCGTTTTTTGTTGACTTTTGGATTGCCATAAGGTTTTGGACCTGAGTGAATTGGTCTCAGTAAAATTCTCAAGGGTTGGGGGCAGAGATGGTTCTCTCGAGGAAGCCCTTGACAGGTGGGTGGAGATAAGAAAAATTCTCATGGTATGGTAAATAAATTTTGAGGCATCCAAGCTTGGTTCAGTTTTGTGATCCCAACACTGGTTTAGGTGAGATAACGGTAGTTTGAGCATGGAGGTGGTTTAACCTCTGGAATCTTTGGTTGATTATGTCTTGGTTTATCCCATGAGATCCCACATTCATGCTTGGAATATGGCACAAGGGTGATGGGCTGAAAAAAAAATTTGGTTCAGCCCAATCTATGGTCAGGTGGTATGTGGAAGTCCCTGACTTGGTTGGGTTTTGCATATGTTAATAAGAGCTTTCCTATTGTGCACTATGATCACTTTTACTTGTTATTATGTTGATTTGATGGATGAATTGTCAATGTTAATATTCTGATTATATGCTGGTTATAAACATGGTTCTATGATGTGCTCTACTATGGATCTTGTTCATGATTTGATAAGTATTTGAAAGGTTGATGAATGCATGGGGTAACAAGTATTGTTGCAGCTACTTGAGAGGACATTAAACCTTCTTTGTGATTCTCTGGTGAGGTTCAGAGATTTATGATCAAATATGCATTCATGACCTGTAACTTACATGTTTACCATATGTTTAACAAAATGTCTAATGTGTACTAGATAATCACTACAACAAAACACACAAATAATGCCTAAAATAATGTTGAAATGTAGTGTTTTTCAAGTAACAAATTGGACACCTTTCCCAGCACAAAATTGGGTACAATTTGGCACTATAAATTTCTCTAGAAATAACATCATAAATTGCGCCTGGAATAGTGCTGAAAAAATATTGCCTAAAATATTACCTAGAGTTGAGGCAGAAATTGTGGTGGAAATAACGTCGTAAGTAGCACCATGAATAACAATGTAAATAGCGCCTAGAATAACGTCGTAAAGAGCACCAAAAATCTTGCCTGGCATTGTGCCAAAAATAACGTCGTAGTAGTACCAGAAATAACGTTGGAAATAACACCTAGAATTGCGCCATTTTAGCATCGGAAATAGCTTCAGGCTTTGCTTCCAATTTGGCTCCTGGTTTGGCTTCTAGTTAAACATCTTGTTTTTCTTCTCGTTTTTCTTTCAGTTTTGCTTCTAGTGTGCCTTCCAATTTTTCTTCCAGTTTTACTTCTAGTGTGGCTTCCAATTTAATAAATCACATTCTTGTCCCCTCCCTCTCTTTACCTCACATGTCAGATCGTGACTTCACCCATCTTTTTCACTGCTGACTTACACACGCGTAATGACGTCTAAATGGACCCATTCCTTCTGATTTCTCATTAAACTATTTGAACATTTCATAATAAATTTTCCATATCATTTAGATTATCTGCATTCATTAGCTTTTGCATATACTTAAAAAGATAAGTAATTAATGCCGAGACCATTTTAATAATTCATTATATTAAGCAATCTAATTTAAAGGGATATTACTTTATTAAAAAATATTATATAACACAGATTTAAATAATTATTTAAATAATTAATTAAGTTAAATTATAAATACTATAATATTTAGTTTTTTATATAGAATTAAGGTTAAATGTTATTAAAAATCTCATCACTTTATTCTAAATAGCTTCAATTACAATTATAAAAGATTTTAGTTTTCTTATGGATACTATCTTGGTTGAAGTTATCTTCTAGTTCTAGATTAGGATCCAAAATTGCATCTAATTAGTTAAGATCATGTCTTCCTCATATATAAGAAAATAGGTTAATAACCCAAGATAAAGAGGTAATATCTAGCAAAAGCGAAATTCTTCCCCCTTACAAATCACCAATAAGTTATTTTAGGTGACACGATTTTCCTTCAATAACAGTGAAGACTCAACCTACATTCATAAATAGCAATCAATGATGTTTGTCCGAATAGTTGTTTGATAATTGCGTTATGATAAGTTTCGCCATTTTTGAAAAAGAGACTTTAAAAATTAATTAGAGAGAGAAGAATTCGAGGTTGATTACCTTAACAATGTTTTGAGCATCAAGTTAAGGTGCACAATAAAGTTTTTTTTCTTCCAAACCCACATCCAAAAAATGAAGATAGTGATTGAAAAATGGGTCTCCATGAGCACCCTTGATGAGGTTGCTTGAGTTCATTTATCCTCCATTGTCATGATTTCATCAATTGTAGTCTCTTTGTTGGTTTCCCCTCTACCCCTTTCATCTTCACCCATATCATTTGAGATGCATTTCCTAGATCACCCCAATATCTTTAAAGCATATTGTCCTTGTCAAGTTAGGTCCTAGTCTCTTCCTACCCTGTTAAGAAATTGTATCACTCTATACTTTGGAAACCTATTCCTCCCCAAGCATAATAGCATTAAGATCCTTCATCTTTAGGATGGTCCTTGTTTCTATTTTCACAAAAAATGATACAATTCCTAAACATGAGAAGCATGTCCTTCAAAGAGGCTTTGCATGTAAGTTTGCTATCTAAACGTTCATCCCTCCAGTGGCCCTCTTCTCAGCTAGTTTGCATGATCTAGGAGGCTCCTACATTGTTCATAACAATTGATAAGGATCTCAACATTCAAGTTATACATTTTCTTCGTCATAGCTTAATTTGAATATTCAATAAAGCATGGCCAAATTTGGCTATCCCACATAAATGGATATTTGCAACAAAGAATTACAAATCCAAGAATAGGCATTTATATACCCCATGGACCAAAGGGTTATTTAGTGTGAAATTTGACCACTCAACAGATCAAGATATCATCCTCAATAGATGCACATGATTGTGTGGTAGCATTAGGTTTTCCATGAAGTGATGGTTCCCAAATTCTTGTTACGAGATTTGGAAACCATAGGTAGGTTACATCATAAAGCACATGAGAGATATTTATGCAATAACATTCATTGATATTACTAATATTGCTTTCAATTATTACTATGAAATTGACCTCTCTTATAAAGAGTTTTAGAGGTCCTCTTTATATAAACCCTAATAATTAATAATAACAAAAACCCTGACTTTTGTAATCTAATCCTCTTAATGATTGAATTACACATGTAAGCCTTATCTTCTAACCACACTTCTTAAGGTTTACAAAAATAAAAGAACTTTTTATTGAAATCAAAGACAATAATTGAAAATAAAATATCATAAGTAACTAGAACCAAATATTCTTCAAAATCTTGTTCTTTGGAAAGTAGTTATTGGACTAGGGAGACCTCCCTCAAGCTACCTTGTAACCCTTATAGAGGTACAACACTCCAACTCATGGATTCCACCTCCCCAAACTCCCAAATTATGGATCTCCTAAATCATTGGATAACCATTCATACTAAGTGATATCTGGTCCTTCATTTGGCTATCTCATGACCCTAATGAGATTATAATTCGCTAGACAAACTCTTGAACTATCTAGGAAATCATTCATGCTAAGTAATATCCACATAGACACCTTTATGTCTTTAAAGTGTGGACTTGCTAAAATGGATAAAATTCCCTTTCTTCAATAAAGTCATCACTACTATTAGCATCTGATGGATTTCTAACAATGGTTAGATTCACTAGAAGTGATTTGTCTTTGATATTTCCACTAATAACATCATTAGATCAAAATATTTAGTTGTGGGAAGTGTGCCCTATTTCTTTGCAATAATGGCATTCTATATCCCATTTCTTTGGTTGATATGTTATGGTTGTAGCTTGAGTATAATGCAATATTCAATTGAGGAGCGCTTTTTGTATCGGCTACAATAGTTCACCTTTCTTCAGCAAAGAAAGCAACAATCATATCTTATAAAGTTTGACAAAGTATCTTATTGAATGTAAACTTGAGAACAATGGTGTATTTAGTAGGTAGACTATTTAATAAAATGGCTTTAGTATCCTCTTTATCTACCATAGCCTTGAATTCTACTAGATGTCTTAGGATAGATATCATATTGTTTATGTGTATTAGACCCAGTGACTTTGCTAACCATCTTGAAATTGAATAAGTTTCAGAGATAACTTTTCATTTATTGCTTTTGCTCCAAAGAATGAATTCAAAATATTCCAGATTTCCTTGGATTATTTTTTTAGCTATACATGATGTAGGTTTGAAACTAAGAGGGTAAGGTCAATAATGGCATTAGATTTATTATCACTGTTTTGCAATTCTAATACTCTAGTAAGATTTGTCAATGATTGCTCAATCCTTTTTACTATTCTCTTAAGGCTTTTGTTCATTAGTTGCATCTAAATTTTACTTTCTAGGTGTAGAAATTAAAACTCAATTATTTCTTTAATATAATTTTCATGGTTAACATCCTAATAAAAAAATAAAAGAGATATACTACTCTTTTGCTTGCTCTGAAAACTCAAATTTGTGGCATAATTTCTATTGAATTCTAAAAAATTGAACTCAAAATAATTATTATAAACCTCAATGTTTGGATTTTCCCCTTTGAAATTAGAAATATATGATTAATTTTTATATATATCAATGATGTAAGAAGGAAAGATAAGAAGGAATCCTAAAACAATTAATAGTGATGAGAAATCAAGGAGCTAAACCTCCTTTAACATTCGATTTGATTTGGCAGCTTCTTTCCATTGATACCAAGATGCCCTTGTCATTGACAGTTGTTGTCTTGGAAATGTGGCTTTGTAAACATGAAAGGTGACTCAATTATTCAACTCCTTCAATGTTACATGGTGACTCCATTGACTGTGGGTTTGGCTCCTTTAGTTCATAGTTTTTGTATTTGATGTGACAATTATAAAAGATTGTGGTGACTCAACAAGTCATGGTAATTACTCAAGCCATAGTATAGTGGTTCCTTTGGAAATTGTTAGGGATGGGGGCTTGAATAGGAAATACTATGGTGACTTGTAGTTAATGGCTCAAATAGAATGGTATCATAATAACTTCATATTATTGAAAATTTTGGTCCTCATGTTGTAAATAAAAGAATATGATTAATCTTTCATGGAGGCGCCAAAGAGAATTGACCTTAATCTCCTTTGATTCACGAACACCTACATAAATTGGTCATGATTTGACCCCTTAAAGGACTTTTGTGAGAATATGGCCTTTCTATCAAGCATATGAAATCGTGTTTATCATCATTCAATCTAGGAGAAGAGCATACTTAGCTATGCAAGAAAAGGAAAATAGAACTCTAATATTCATGACTAGTCCTAGACTTGCTTCCACTCTAACACCATGATACAAGATCTATAAACTCTAGATATACTACATTTCAAAGAACATAGGAGATATTTATGCAATAACAATCATTGGTATGAATAATCAGTTCAATTGTCACAATGGGATTTCAATCTTTTAAAGCACAATTCAAGAGGTCTTATTTGTATAAAACCCTAAAAGCTAATACGAACACAGTTGTTAATTGTTATATTCTAAGTCACTAAGGAGAATTTAAGTTTTATATGTTAGCATTTTTTTAACCTTCTTCAAAGTCCCTTTCTAGAATTTTAGTATGGGTAAGGATCCCTAATATTCCCCTACAGTTTTGGGGTTTCAAATTACTAAAAGTGTTTTATAGAAATGCCAATGGAAAGTTCCATATTAGGAATTAGGAAAAAATAAACAGACATATTATCACTTCTTCCAACATTATATGGAAATGGACTTCTCCAAATTGACTTCCCAATAAAGATAAATGTGATAGCCAAGGATTACCCGTGGAAGTTACCTCTACATTATGAACATGTAGCATTCTGATGTAGATCATTCTCTATCACCCACTTCCTTGACGTTGGTACAGGTAACTAGAAATAAAGGACTAAACCCTCTTAGTGAGTTGGGGCATTCAACCAATGTCATTTTATATGAAAATAAGACCCCCATCAAGCATCAATTGTAATTCTTCCTTCATCTTCTTTTTAATTTCATTCTCCTTTGTGTAAGGTGAGGCTCTTTCTTCCTCCATCTTCTCTTTAACTTCATTCTCCTTTGTGTGGGGTTAAGCTCTTTCTTCCTTCATCTTTTTTTTTTAACTTCATTCTCTTTTGTACTATGTGAGGCTCTTTCTTTCTTCAATAGTGATGCACATAAACACAGTGTGTGTTCAAGCTCATTGTGAAAATTTTCATTTAAATGGATTACATATCATTTCATCACTTGGTTCGTATTCTTCTTTTCCTTAAAGGGGGAATAAACATTCAACATAATAAATATATAAGGTATTTCAATTTAGATTCATCTTAACTTTGAATTTATCATGTGCAAAGAGGGATTATTGACATGCAAATATTATTATTCATGTTATTTCTAATAAACATTAATAAGCATATATATGTGATTTTTGTAGGTTACAAATTCTATTATAAAGAACATGGGTATGTACAGCTCCATAAATTAAGTATCCAAATTGCTACGCTAAAGAAGTTTATTGTTAGACAATTGAAATATCTCATACATCAGTGTAACAATTTGACATTTAACTATTTTGTAACCTTAAACCATTGTAGATCCATCTTAACTATGGATCTATCTTGTATCAAGGGGGATCAAATCTCTTGAGATGCAAATATTTCTTCAAGTTTTTTCAATCTAAAACTGGTTTGCACCTTGAGGGATTTGATCCTACTCTATGCATATTGATCATTCTTTGGAGCAAAGAGTTGGCATTGTGGCTTATTTTAGCTTCCACCAATGTTCCCTACTGTTAGTTTATTCTCCAACTTTGCATTGTGTTGTGGATCTATTCTTTATTATGGTACTTGTAGTCATTGGCTCGAACCGACTTGTTTGTATTACAAGAAAACCACAAGGGTAACACATTGCATTTTTGGATGCGCTTAAATGCAATGTAGTTTTTAGTTTTTTTTTTTTTTTTTTAAACAGTAATGACTCAACGACTAAGCAAGAGTCGAGACGACCCGTAGTGACCACGGACAAACTGAAAACTCCCTGGGGCCGCCTACTCCTTGAGCCTAATCAATACATGCTAAGCATGTCATTTCAGGGAATCAAACCCGGTAGTGAAGGCGTTAACAACCCACCTCAACCACTCGGTCTACCCTTACTTGATTGTAATGTAGTCATTTTTATTATTAACAATAGAAAATTAGATGTCCTATATCTTTGTTGTGTCAAAATACACTTTCTATAGCCTAATACGAAGGACATGTTTAATTCCTTCATTTCTCAACATGAAGTTAATATGTGACATTAAAAAAATAGTAATAGTAAAAAATAACATTTCAATATAGCCCATGAATAAAATATTTCAATATCTATTTTAAATAAAATATTTTTTAATCAAGTTTATATATGTGTGTGTTATATGTGTGTGACCATGTGCGCCACATTACATACATACATGCATACATATAGATATATATATAGTGTATGTGTGACCATGTGCAACACACTTTATATATATAAAATGTGTTGCACATGGTCCACACATACACTATATATTATATATATGTATGTATGTATGTATATGATATATATTATATATATATTTATATTATATATATATATATATATATATATATTATATATATATATATATTATCTTATTGTGCATGTGAATGCTTTGGTGCTTTATTAATTTAGGAGATTTATGATTCTTTCAGTTTTTAACATGGAGTTAACAAGTGCCATTTTAAAAAAATATTAATAAAAAAGAAAATTTCAATATTGACTTTATTTATTTATCTATCTAACTACATATAAAGGGATTTAAAGTGAAAATTTTCTTATTACATCTAAAGATAAACAACCTACTATGAGAAAGATGGATGATTCCTTTTATATTCAAGGTGGAATTAACACATGGAATTTACAAAAATAGTAATGGAAAATAATATTTGAATGTCCCCATAAATAAATATTATTTCTATGTCCACCTTAAGTTAGTTATATGTATGACTTGAAAGTAAAAAAAAAATGTTTTCCTATATATAGGTACTTTGGGATGGGTAACTCCTTCCATGCTTCTAATTAAAATTAGAAAAAACATATATTAATATCCACTTCGAATAAAATAATTTATGTGAAATATATATATTTCATTTCTTATTGATCATATATGTACTTTTTACCAAGTATTTTAATATCCACCTCGAATAAAATAATATATGTATATATAGAGAGAGCATTTCTTATTGATCATATATGTGTTTTTTACATTGAGTATGAGGGGTGTGCCTTAGTGTTTAATATATAGTTGCCAAGTGACATTGAAAAGATATATTAACAACAATTTTTTTTTAAATGTCCATCCTAAATAAAATATTTCAATGTTCAAGTTAAGTAAAATATTTCAAAATCCACTTTACACACATGCCAAACAATTGAAAATTAGAAATTTCTTATCCATAAAACATTTTAATAGTGAGTTATCAAGTATAAAAGCTATGTGTAATATGTGTATAAAGAGCCAACATAAATCCATTTTAACTTCATGTGGAGATGGATCAAATCCTTCAAAGTGAAAAAAACAAAAAACAAAAAACTAGAGGAAATATATGTATCTCTATAGATTTGATCCATCTGAGTACATGATAAATATTAAGATAAAATTACAAATAACAATCTCATAGACACATTTAAATTCAAGTTCACACAAGATGATTTTCATAAATAAAGTACAAAAATTTTAAGATAGATTCACAAATATAATATTAATAAAATATAAAATAAGACCATAAAATTATTATCATTATGTTTTTATTTCACTTAAACATTAAAATTACTATTATTAAAAATTATATGTTTAATAGAATCATACCATTATAAAAAATTCTATATTTAATAAAATCAATTTTCATACCATTATATTTTTCATATACAATTATAGTAATTTTTTAAATATATTTTTATTAAATTTTTTATTAATATATTCCATGACCTATTTTGGGTTTCGTAACTATTCTTCTTCTCTTTGAAATATTATTACTATTTTTGTTGTTAAATTTCTCTAATTTTTTTTGCATTTCTTAAAATAATATTTTTATTATAAAATACATCAATATTAACATTAATTTATTAAACAAAATCTTTTGATAGAAATCACATGAGAGAATTTTTTTAATTCTAAGAAATTCTCTCATGTGATTTTTACTAAAAGACTTTGTTTAATTAAACAAAGTCTACAAAGTCTACCAAAAGACTTTGTTTAATTAAACAAAGTCTATTGAAAAACTTTGTTTAATTCATTATGGATCACAGAAGCTTAAATACAGAAACATTAATTTACTCATGCAATAACTTGTGGATGTGGATCTTAGTTATTTATTTGACCATATAATTGGTGACACTTCTTTCCTTGGTCAACTTGATATTGATTTCGTATATAGTAATTGTGATGTAACTCTATTTTTCTTATTGAATAGAAATTCTCTTGCACTCATTCAAACAAATAAAAATAAAAATTACTCATAAAAAAAAATAAATATATTCATTTATTTCCCTGACTTTCCTCCGAACCATTATTCTTACTCGAAATAACTCAAATAATAATTTGATTAAGAATTAAAAAATAACTAAAATATATATTATTATATATGTATATTGTATATATATAATATTATTTTTTAAAAAATGAAAATATAACGCAGCTACTATGTTTATGACCCTTCATGGACCGTCCATATGGTCAAAAAGAGCTCCTTGTCCCCTCACATGTCAGAACCCTCATTGACTTCCTCGTCACCCCAATCACTTCGCCCACTTGCTAACAAAGGCGATGATATCTAAATGGGCCCCTTCCCTTTTGATTTCACATATATAACGACATCTAACGTTGCATGTTTTATGTTTTAAGTTAGGGTTTTTCAGTATAGTCTTGTATAGAAGAGATGTAATCTCTTGTATTGTCTATTAAATATTTTAATTTAGTTATATTATATAAAATAAATAAAATAAAACATTTATTTTTATTTATAAATATAATTAATAATTATTTTAATTTCAGATTTATTAAGTTAAATTATATAATAAATAAATTATTTATATTTTATAAAGTATAATTAATTAATTGAATCTATTTTTAATTTCGGATTTATTAAATTTAGAGATTAAATTTTTGAGGTGAATTTTTTTAAGAATAAAAAAATATTTGATCTTTTCCTAACTTAATATATCTATAATTATAATGAATTTAAGTTTATGATACTTCATATATACTATACAAAACTTATTTCCTTCAAAATATTTATAATAAAAAGATAAATAATTAATATTTAGATTATTACAAAATTTTGTATTAATAAATCACTTGATTTATAATAATTTATATTAATAAATAATAAGATTTTAAATAATTAAGATTTAATACTTGATTTTTTGTTTATTATAATTTTTTAATTTATTTTAATAATTAAAAATTAAATATTATCTATTATTAATAATTAAAGAGTGAAATATTCTCACTCACTCTATTATTTTCATTGAATACGGAAACAAAGCAGTATCCATACCTGTTTCATTTATTTATTTGTTTATTTTATTTTTATATATATAAAAAACAGAAAAATTGTCTTACATATTAAGTCAGAGGTTTTAATTTAGCATTTAAATGTTATATAATTATTTTTGATATCACAATGAGAAGAGATGTTATTGTTTTTACATAATAAATTATAGGGTTTTTAATTTAGCGTTTAATGTTATATTATTATTATTTATATCACAATTAGAAGAGAAGTTTAGTTTTTTGTTTTGCTTTGGTTTTTTTTTTTTTTTTCTTGGAAAAGGTCGTAATTTTCATTAATGAGGAAAATTATATTTTGCAGATGCTAGTGGCATATATTGTACTATGGGCTAGAAGCCTATCCCGTTGAGTATTCAAAATAGAAAGAGGTGTACTCCACACAGGGAGACACTGCTCTGTGCTGTGATTTTCAATATGATATATGTACTTACTCTATGCAGAGAGTATCAAAAAAAATAAATGTCATGTATAGGACTGCTTGATAAAAACCTTCATATAATATTATATAAAGACAACAAAATATATAACAAAAATTTATGTGTCCAGCTCCCATTGAGCTTTACTATTCTGATATTTCTATAAAAGGTCTATTATATACTGATGGAAGGTTCCATCAGTTTGCCCCAGTATGCTCCAAGTTCCTACAAGCCTGTGCGCTGTTTCCTTGGATAGTAGATCAGCAGTTGTGTTCCGCTCCATGTATATATGTTGACAAGTAAATGTGTCAAATAAATTTATGACTCTGTATATTTCTTCCATGATGTGTCTCAGAGAAAATGCATAACAATTTGTAACTTTGTTTATCCAATTGCATACAGTTTTTGAATCTCCAAATAGTTGTAAGTTTCTGCATTGTTTTTCCAAAGCAAAATGTATGGTGTATTTCGTTGCTGATAGCTCAGCAAATTTGTTTGTCCCTCTGCCCAATCCCATTTGGATTTTGTAAAAATGATTTGTTGTAATATGAAGGATAGCTTCCCCCCCACATCCTATATCTTGAGTTGAGCCATCAAAGTATGCCCAGGGGTGAGATTGGTTTATACTCTCGAGTATGATATGCCTAGGGTTGGGAATTGTTTCCTCCTCTGGAATTTGTTGGTAGTCAGTTAGGATTTGTGCAGTGATGGTCAGCCACTTAAGGGGGGGGGCGCGCGGGGAATTTTGAAATATAATTCTATTCCGGACAATCCCTATCGCCCAGCAAGTAAGTAAAGGGATGTTTTCTGTTTTTTCAGAGGATACAGTGGACCACCATCCCTCCCAGGCTTCTTGAACAGTTGTTCCCTGCCACAGTGGGAGCAAGGGTATATGAGAGTGAATAGTATTCCATAGCTCCTTTGTGCATGGGAAAGTAAGGAAGAGATGATTCCCAGATTCATTATTGGCTTTGCAAAGGCTGCACCAAAAGGGTCCATGAAAAGATCTCTTGATCATATTTTCTCCTGTTGGGATTTTGTGTCTCAGAATGGTCCACATAAGGAGCCTGGACCTAGGGGTGCTCTTAGTTTCCATAAACTTCTCCACCACGGTTCACACATCAAAGGTTTTAGTGAGTTCATAAGAGTTATGTAACCCTCTTTAGGTGAGTATTTCCCATGCTTCGCATGTGCCCAGATTAGCTCATCCTCCCCTTCCTGTATCCTGATATGGGATTCTGTGAGTGCTTCCGTGTATTCTTTCCAGTGTTGCTGCCAATGTCAAGGGATTTGAAGTGCCCTCCCAGATTTCCATGCTTGTTGCAAAAAAGTAGAGCGATCATTGTCTGCTATTTGGCTAAGGTGAGAGATCCCTCTGGAAGTGAGGTATGTTCTGAGCTCCTATGGGAGTCTATGAGCATTCCCACATCCAATCTAGGGATCCATCCCTATTTTAACAACTTCTCCTGACTTTATTCTCCATGTAAGTCCATCCCTGATAAGGGGCATTGCTTGAAGGACTGCTTTCCAAATGTTCGATTTTCCAGCCTGTGTCCACTCAGGTTGGCGAATCCAATCCATAAGATTTAAAGGAGCTATGTATTTAGATGTAGCCACCTTAGTCCAAAGGCTATGTGATATGGCTAGCTGCCACCCTAGTTTTGCCGCCATGGCTGTGGAGAAAGTGTCAAGTCTTTTGATAACCATCCTCCCCATTTCTTTGGAAGTGCTAAAGAGCCCCAATTGGACCTGGCAAAAATCCTTCCGGGCTAATTCCCTCTCCACATGAATCTGCAACATAGTTTTTTTATTCTGTCCAGTGTTCCTTTAGGAATCCATGCTAAAGACATCCAATATACTGGAGTTGCTTCCAGCACTGCTTTTATGAGTATTAGCCTTCCTGCTCTAGATAAGTATTTAAGGTACCAAATGTTTAGCCATTTTTCCAATTTGGTTATGAGCTAGATCCAATCAGCATTCTTATAACCATGTGGCTTTAATCTATAGCCCAAATATTTTAGTCCCTTATCCAATTGCTGTAGGTTATAGGGGAATCTTCTCAGGGCATACTGAATCTTGTATGGTAAGCATCCTATAGCCATTATAGAGGACTTTTCATTATTAACCAACATACGAGTGGTTGCTAGGAATATAGTGAAGGAATTGAGAAGTGCAGTCACATCGCCAATACTCCCATTTAGGAAAAGTAGCACATCGTCAACAAAGAGAAAGTGTGTTAATGTGCATCCTTCAGTGATGCGGATCACCCTTAGTCTACCTCTTCGTTGTTCCTCCTTTATCAACCGACTGAGACCTTCCATGATGAGTAAGAAAAGGAGTGGGGACAGTGGGAATCCTTTCCTAAGGCCTCTTTCAGAGTGAAAAAAAGGGGAGGCGGCACCATTTATGAGAATGCTTTATGTTACATTAGTGATACAGCTCATAATCCATCTTATGAATTCATATGGGAAACCCAGGTGCGTTAGTAGCATTCTGATGTATAGCCAGTTGACTTTGTCAAAGGCTTTCGAGAGGTCAATTTTCAGGACCATACCTTTTAGCTTGTGGGTCTGGATAGAATGTAGAATTTCTTGTGTTGTTCCGATCACTTCATGTATTTGTCTATTCTATAAGAATGCAAATTGTTCAGCTGAGATATGGTTTGATAAGATTGGCCGAAGTCGATTTGCTATTATCTTGGAGATGATCTTGTAGATACAGTTGCATAGGGAGATGGGCCTAAAATCATTGAAGGAGGTGGGATTGTCAGATTTGAGAATAAGGGTGATAAAGGTTGAGTTATAGGCCTCATACATTCTTCCAGAGGCTCTGCATTCCTCTATAACTTGTAATAGGTCCCCCCCTAGAGTATCAAAGAAGACCAGGTAGAATTCCACATTCCAGCTATCCGGACCAGGGCTTTTGTCTTGCTTAAACCATTTGAGAGTGTCCTCTAGTTCTCCCATGGAGACCTCCTTTGTCAATTCCCCGCTTTCTTCTTGTTCTACAAACCTTGGGAATAGTTGGGTTGTCCTCATTATGTCTCCCAGGGTGGCATTTGGGGGTGACTTATAGATGTTCCTGAAGTGGGCAGTGGCCATAGCTACCAGTCGGGGAAAGGTGTTCATTGGTTCTCCTTGTTCATCAGATAGCTGCCAAATAGTATTGATAGCTTTGCGCCCATTTGCAAATTTATGGTAGAACTTGGTATTGTCATCCCCTTCCTTAATCTAGATGGCTCTGCTTCTCAATCTCCAACTCTCTTCTCTGTCCTTAAGAATCTGGTTTCTCTTGGCCAGAAGAGAGGTAATCTGCTCTTTGTGTTCAGGGGAGGAGAAGATCCCCTCATGGTCATTTTCATACTTCTTAATGGCTTCTTCAGTCTGTTTAAGAGTATGGTCTTCCTGCAATCTCTTCTTATGAGCCCATTGCTTTGAGAGGCTTTTGAGCTCTTTTAGGTTTTTTGCAAATCCTTTCGATATAGACCTTTCTGCTGCTAGGGGATGAGTCCTCCAGTAATTAGTTACTAGATGGATATATTCAACGTCCCTCAATGATCTGAAAATGGGGCTCTTAGGCTTCTTGTCTAGCTTACAAGAACCTCTCGCACTTCCAAAGCTTGAATATTCCCAAGTCTTTAATGACTAACCAAATGCGGAATTAAGAAATGCTTGAAAGTATAAGTATATGCTTGTATTGATTGTTGGTTGTTTATGTGCTTTAAAATCTACTGTGTATGTTGATATTTAAATGTTCTTGAACATATACTAAATGCATATAACAGTGAATAATACAACAAAGAAGCAAACACATGAGACAACAATGTAATATGGAGTTCACCTTGATATCTTAGGCTACGTCTCCTTGAGCTCTAATCAACTCGATTAGACTCTTTGGGATTATGGCTGAATTCTTTTTACAAGTCCTTGACTCAACTCCATATGGTTTACAAATGAACCAATGGGCTCAGAATACCATCTTACCCCTAGTTGTCCTTTAGCTGCAAACAATTCTAGGCTTCTGTGGACTAATTCATTCAGTCAGTGCTCTGAGACTCCTTTGAGCTTCTAGCTTCTCTGACTCCCTCAGAATTGTTTACTGTCTTTGGAATCCTTCTTCTATCTTCAACTCAAACAACGCCAGCAACAGCTCGAGCAGTTGGTCTCTTTGTTGTCTGATACTTCAGTGAAGTATTTATGTGCTTCCTCCAACCTCTGGTGGCTTCACTCTATTAAGCGCTCGGGCACACCAAGCCTCCCATTAGGTTCCTCAACGCTCCAACTCTGTGTAGGTTTTAATCCTGTACAGAAATTACCTACATGCGAATTCTAAAACACAGAAAATAAACAATGCAAGAGCATAACACATAAAACACATATACACAGAGATTTTCCCCTGGATCCCAAAACTAGGACTACCATCTTGAATTTTCATTATATTCCTCTCAATGTTATAATACATATTTATACATGCCGAAGCATCCAATACCTTGGACTGAAAACCATCACGTCCAATACCATGGACCGAAAACCATCGCGTCCAAAAACATGTGCGAAAATCATGCACAAAACCATAGGTCGGTCCGCCCAACCTAACATAGGGTCCAAAACCAACATTTTCCGGGGCGCTGCCCCGGACCCCATAAAGTGGGGTTACAGGTATGCCTCAAACCCCCTGTTACCCCC
>APFE030744749.1:56090-69952 GCA_000404065.3 Pinus taeda
AGTACACATCCCCACCTTCATCTAAGGTGGTTTTTGCCTCTACAGAAGGAGCATCATCAGATCCCTTTCCTTTGTCAGGAACTTTAGATTTACAGTCCCTTTTATAGTGCCCTTCCTTTCCACATTTCCAACACACCACCTTTACAGGCTTTCCTGGAGATTTAGATCTACCTCTAGATTTAGATCTCCCACTTGATGACTTATTTTTGTTTCTGTTCTGGGACCATCCTCGTACAGACAAGGCATCACCTTTTGGCTCTCCATATTTTTCCGTCTCATCTCCTCCGTCAGCAAGGATGAGACTATTTCGTCAAACTGCAAGGAAGTTGCATTGCTACCTATTGCAATAACTAGACTATCCCATGAATCTGGTAGAGAACACAACAAACTGATGCACTTATCTTCATCTAAAATTTAATATCGATAGATAATAACTGACTTACCACAATATTAAATGCGTTCAGATGTTTTGTCACCGAGTCTCCATCTTTCATCCTCAGGTTATACAGCTTTTTTCGTAGGAACAGTTTATTCACCAGAGACTTAGATTGGTACAAAGTCCCTAACTTGTCCCACAAAGCCTTCGCCATAGCTTCCTGTGATACATTCAGCAATACTGAATCCGAGACATACAATCGTATTGTGCTCTTAGCCTTTCGATCCAACTTCTTCCATTCTTCATCGGACACTCCCGTTGGTTTAGTACCTGGATCTATCGCGACCCACTGATCTTTATCCACCAACATATCCTCCATCTTGAGTTTCCATAACTCAAAAATCTTACCATTAAATTTCTCAATCTCTATCTTTCCACTGCTCGCCATCTTCTTTCACCAACAAAATCGATCTCATAGATCTCCCACTGAATAGGGTCTACCACAGGCCCGAGCGAAACCCCTCAGCAACAAAGGCGTCCCCTTGAAGCCAAAACAACTCTGATTCCAAATGTAGGTTTTAACCCCGTACAGAGATTACCTACATACGAATTCTAAAACACAGAAAATAAACAATGCGAGAGCATAACACATAAAACACATATACACAGAGATTTTCCCCTAGATCTCAAAACCGGGACTACCAGCTTGATTTTTCATTATATTCCTTTCAATGTTATAATACATATTTATACATGCCAAAGCATCCAATACCATGGACCGAAAACCATCGCGTCCAATACCATGGACCAAAAACCATTGTGTCCAAAAACATGTGCGAAAATCATGCACAAAACCATAATTGGGTTCGCCCAACCTAACATAGGGTCCAAAACCAAAATTTTCCGGGGTGCTGCCCCAGACCCCATAAAGTGGGGTTACGGGTACAGCTCAAACCCCTTGTTACCCCCTTGATACACAATCAGCGCAACGAAGGGGGGATCTGCCCCCCCTTTAACCCCCAGTTAACTACGTGGGCTAGTCATGGAAAGAATATAACACAACCCAACACTCTGCCCACACATTCACTGAGCATTACGGGCCTCCATGAGCTTCTCAAAACTCCTCTTGAGCATCATACTGCCTCCACGAATGAGAATTCACCACTCTCTATATTATCAGTGCTTCGCTCTACCTCCAAGCGAATGAATCAATTGTGTTTTCAGACTCAGCCCACTCTATTTCTATTATGGAACAACTTTTTAAGCCCATCGGTGCTTGTCTGTTCGTTCCAGCTCTCGGGCTCTCTGGCTCCCTATCGTTGTCCCTTCACCTTCCTTCTGGAGCATCTAACAGTCACTGATAACATCCCAAGGCATGGTGGCCATTTGTTTTGCACGGAAGGGCAACCAACGCTTCAAATTCTTCTGAAAGAGTCGTTCTCTGTGTAAACAGAGAATGATGTAAAAACAAGGGACAATCTGCATAAAAACACAATTCTGGCTTGAAATTCCCATAACTATGCTTTATTTTCCTATCGGGTCCGCCCGTAGGTTGCTATCATAAGTCGCAATGGCTCTAAGACCTACCCCTTTGTATTTTGTAAATATATTAAAACATGGAAAATATCGCAAAAACCCGTGGAAATGGCTTTGGTCCGGATCTGAGATATTATGTATTTATATTTTGGAACCTTTTCAGGTTCGGTTCCGATCGCAGTCGCAACTCACATGGCCCGGGGTCCTTCCCTTTTGGTATCACCGACAACGATCTGCCGATATCAGTGATCGCAATCACAAGTCGCATCGGCCTAGGGTCCTTCCCTTTTGTGATCGCCGACAGCAATCCGCCGATATTAGCAATCACAGTCGAATGTCGCATCGCCCTCGACCTTTGTTAAGTCCTCCCATGAATCTGTGCGATGCGATAAAGCGACAATCACCGATGGCCCAAGGTCCTTCCCTTATAAATAATTGTGATGCGATATTTCCTCTTAGACCAATCAAACAAGGGCATGTGGCCCAATCTCGGCCTGCCATGTGTCAGCTGTGGATTGGCCTGTGAGCCTATACTATAACCAACATTTTCAATATAGTTCAAAATTTAATGAAATTGCCTCCTTTTTTGAGGACATTAGGCAATTTTCATTTTACAATAACTCCTTCATTCGGAGTTTGTTTTCGCCCATTCAAGTTGTGTTGGATTCAGAATGAGAAGATCTATGCAATGAAACTATTTCTGAGAGTAGCTGGTGACTTTCATTTTCCTATGATTTATAAAGGATTTGTGCCATTTGGCACCTTTACCTCTTGCATGAAGTCTTTTAGACTTAGAGGTTTATCCAGGATCCATTTTTGGATCACTCAACCATGCTGTATTAAATTTGAAAGGACCTTTTGGTTTGTTCATGCCTCCTCTGATTTCCAAATAGATCAGCCTATGGTTTGATATTCTGCCAGAGCCCACCCACTATCTATATCCCTGCCCCAAGGTTAGCATATGCTCCTTAATGAGGAATCTATCTAGTCTTCTAGAAAGACTGTCCTCCCCTGATCTGTTGTTTCTCCAAGTGGGCAGTAATTTTAGGGAGGGGATGTCAATGAGATTATGATCCTCCAGATTGGCCTTGAAAAAATCTGAGAGGATGTCCCTTTGGGAATTGTGTCCCCATGATTCCGCGAAGTCGATGGAGAAGTTTAAATCCCCCCCAGAATGAGATTGTCCTTTTGAAGGATGTGTGAGTCTAGGAGTCTGCTCCAATATTCCTTCCTGTTGTGACAGGGGCCATAAATGTTGATAATCCTGAGCTTAGTATCAAGCTCTGAGGAATAAATGTTAGCTCCTAGGTGGCCTGAACTCCTCCAAGCATTACAGATTCTGATGGATCGATTTTTTACCCCCAGCACAAGACCCCCTGACCGCCCTGATGCATCTAGGGAATGGAATGTCCATCCACGTAGTCAGGATTCTAGGAGGTGGGTAATGACACTACCCTAGCCTAGGGTTTCTTGTAGAAATAGAATATCAAAGGGTTTTGCTGAGAGCAATCTCCTCATGGATAGTTTTTTAGCAGGGCTAGCCAACCCTCTACAATTGAAGGAGAGAAATTTCATGGAGGGATCTCTTGGGTATTCACTGCTCTAAGTACCCAATCAATGGCGTGCTGCTTGCCCACAACAATCTCTTCCCCAGCTTGTAGCTTAGCTTTGGATAGGGAGGAGGGTTTGCCTCTAGTCATCTTTAGAGGAGGAGGAGAGGTGATGAGGCCGATACCGAGGGAGTCAGGGGCCTGAGAACGAAACCTGGCTCTAGTGGGGTATCTGAAAGGTGGAGGGCTAGAATGAGTGGGAGGTACCTGTAAATTGAAAATTGGAGGAGGTTCATCAGGAAAGGATGGCTAAGTGCAGGAGATGGTGGGGGAGATGGGTTTGATAGGGTAGTCCACAGCCTTGGGAGGGTTGAAGGTGTGAGTTAAGGACTGAACTGAAAAGAACTGATCAGAACTAGTACCAATGTAGTGCGGAGAAACATTAGAGTAAATAAAGGAGTTTGTATTCGACATACCCGTAGAGAAAGCAACCTCAGCAGCTGCCCTTGCTCTAGTTAGAGGAGGAGAGAGTGTGTTGATGGGTTCCATTCCCCGCTTCTTTTTGGTCACCTTAGTGGGCACAGGTAATGCTTCAGAGTGTGCCAAATTTGTTGCTTCTTCCCCCGCTGGAGGGCTACCTTGAGCTTGAGCATTTTTCTGCAGTGTATCCTTCCCCTTATCTCCGGCCTTTTCCTTCTTGTTCAGCGGACAATCTTTGTACAAGTGTCCCACTTTGTGGCAACATCTGCAATGGAAAGGGACACCTTCGTAGTCTAGGGTTTTCTTTTGAGCGAAGTTTTTCCACTGTAAAGTGATGTGCTCCTGTAGACCGCCCCGAGTATCCAGGTGAACGAGAATCTTGGCATATGCTATCATGCCTGAAGCCAGATATGAGCTGTCGTGATCGAGGTAGGTTCCCAGAGTGTTGCCTATGTGGCAGAATATATCCTCTGACCAAAATTGAAGGGGTAGTCCACGTAGCTGAACCCATATAGGGCCAACTCCTATATGTTCTTTTTCTGAGTCAAATAGAGGGTTCCAACGCCGAAGAAGAATTGGAGCATGCTCGAAATGCCAAAAGGACGACATGACCCAATTTGTGTGCTCGGCTTCAGCAAAGCGTAGAGCGAACCAGCCTCTAACAAAGGTTTGAACAATTGGGAGGTCCGCCAGGTGCTGCCCCCATACCTCCGAGGTCCATATCTTTACCCTAGCCGCTATGTAGCTACGGCCGCAAATTCTTCCTACCAAAACCCGGTCCATCGTGTCCATGGTGTCACCCCACTGAATCTCCTCCTTGAGTTTGAGAATAACGTCTTCACTTCTGGCTTTGAAGCACTTCCCTTTTTTCCCCCTCCATGACAGCTCTTCAAGGTCCTTCGAATTTCCCACAGGTTGGTTAGTGTTTGAATTAGGGTTTTCAGGGCAAGGATGTTCAGTTGCTAGGATTGGTTCTGAAAGAGGTGGTACCGCCGCATAACTGCCCGATGGTGGCGCCTCAAGTACCGAAACTTAAGGGTTTCCATGGGCCAGGGTGTGGCTTCTCAGAGGGTTGGTTGAAGATTCACCGGGGTGATATGAGAGGGGGGTTTGAGAGCTAGCCACCTTAGGATTAGGATGAAGACAGGCGGTTATGAAAGTTATAGTTGAGGGTGACTGCGGCGGCGAGGGAGGAAACGGCTAAATCAGAGGCTTCAAGAATGTCACTGTGGAGCAGGAAGGTCTCGAAATGGAAGGTAAACCCGCAATGGTAGCCGACAGTTCGCAACAGAAGGGAAGGAGTTCGCCTGCGGTGGAGTGAGGGGTTTGCCAGATATTGACATTCTCCAACAGGTTTTCCAAATAGTCTACTAGGTCAAGCTCCATACCTGTTCCAAGGTGATCTCCGCCAGCTGCCTCCAGGACCATCGTAATTGTCGCCGCGGGGAGGGTATCGGAATTCGATGGGAATGTAGTGAACGGGGAGGAGGACGGTAAACAACGATGTTACAGAGCGCCTCGACAAGTTACGGGTGACGGGAACCGCCGTGGGTGTTGCAACTGGACAGAGAATGGACAACGACAGCTAGCAGGTAGGTAGGGTGGGTAGGGTGCAGTCATGGCGGCCGTCTGCAGAATAACCCTAACCCTTTTCAGACAATCTCTACAACGCCATCTCCTTCTCAACCAAGATGGTCAACCTCTCACAAGTAATCACATATCATGTTCCAATTATATTATAGAAATCAGGAAGAACCTTTATTAGTGATCGGAAGAGATTTAGAAGAGGGAAAGATAACAAGCAATCCTCAAATAATGTGTCTTTAAATGCTCAATTAGAAGAGATATTGTAATCTCTTGTTTTGTTTATGAAATATTTTAATTTAGTCAAATTATATAAAAAAAAATAAAATATTTATATTTATAGTATAATTAAAAATTAAACTAATTTAAATTTATTTTTAATTTGGATTACCATGTTTAAAATTTTTAAAAATTAAACTTTTGAAATGCAAATATTTTTTAGAGTGAAAAAAAACATTTAATCTTCTCATAACTTAATACCTAAAATTACAATAAATTTATAATGCTTAATAATTTATACAAATTTCTTTTCTTCTAAATATTTTATAATAAAAAATAAGTAATTAATAAAACCACTTTATTTATAATAATTTATATTAATAAATAATGAGATTTTAAATAATACTAAATTTATTTATTATAATAAATAAATATTAAACATTATCTATTATTAATAATTAAAGAGTGAAATAAGACTCACTCTATATTTTCATTGAATATGGAAACAAAGCACTACGCATGCCTCCGGTTTCATTTTGATGTTTGTGATGGGTTTTTTAAGAAAATATTACTTGAAATATTAAATTATAGAGTTTTAAATTAACATTTAAATGTTATATTACTAATTTTGATATCAATAAATATTGCGAAAGAAATATATTTTGATTATAAGTACGGAGCTTTATTTAATAATGAACTTTTGACATATTATGTGCGTTTGTGGCATATTAAACAATATTTTTAATTTGACTATATATTGAAAAATGTTTCTAAAAATTACATTATTTAACCCCTTACCAATATAAACCCAATACACTTTCTCAATTAAAAATCCCCTACTTTCACTAGATATTGTGAGTATCCATTTTTTCAATAACATTTTTTATACTCCTTTATATTTTTCCATTAACTTTGGGCTCTCTTTTTATACTTGCCAATATAAAAACCCTCTACCCCTATATATCTCCCAATATATTATGTCATTTTTTCCTCAATAAATATCCCCCAATATAAACTCACATAATATAGTATTGCTACCTTAATAAAACTAGTAATTATAAGAAAAAAAAAATGAAAATTAATTCTTCGCCCTAACATTACTTATAACATCAGTTTTCCTTCCACTTGGAAACCAGCAACGTGAATACTTTTGAGAAGCTTGCTCGGCCTATCTATAGTGGGGCAACGGATTTATCGCTGACTTCACGTTAGGAAAGCAAAGGATCATTAATATCCATTAATCAATCTTATTGAGGGGGTGGGGATAGGTTCTTTCCATTAACTTTCGAATAATAGGGGCGATTGCTTTCTCTATTGATTCGCTAGCTTGAGCAGGTAGCACCTTGCCAGATTGAAATTTTCAAAATTTTTCATTTTTAATTAAAAAAAATTAAATATAAATATAATAATTATTGATTTGAAATTTTTAAATTTTTAAATTATTTTTCATTAAACTATTTTTATTTTATTGAAATTTTGAATTTTGTAATTTATAATATTTATTATTTAAAATAAATAAGTTTTTTTTTCATATTTATAAAATAAAATGTTAAAATATACATTTATTTATTATATTTGTTAATAAGGATGTTATATATATTATATTTGAATGTTGATTTATTATTAAATGTTATATTTTAAAGGATTTTAGCAATTTAATATGGGGAATATTATTTTTGAGATAAATGACCTATTTTATACATATAATCACAAAAATAACAAAATTAATCTAGATAATATTTTCGAGTAAATCCATATCCTCTATAAATCATCGCCAAAACTAATAAAGTGAGGAAATTATATGCTTACTAGTAGAATCTAACATTAAACACATAAAAACTTAGATACCAACCTTGATCGTAATTTAACCTTATACCAAAGAGATAGTTTGTAAAATATCTATTTACATATCATTATTTTATTATTAATTAATTAATTTTTTATTTAATTATTATTATTATTATTATTGTCTTCAAAGGTAGACAATGAATTTTCTTTTAAAAAGAAACATATACTTGAGTTGAGAGAGGATAACAAAAGCTTTAACCAAATTGACAATTTATGATATTAAAATTTATGCATTGAAACAAGTTAGGTCTCCATAATATTCCCCTTGATGTATTTATATATTGTATTCCTTTTACTCCTATGAATTAATTTGTAGAGAAAAATTACAAACTAAATAGTAATATAAAATGGTTAATAGTTTATGTATGATAAAACATATGATGACTTTTATTCACTAAAAGCTTATATTGAAAAGTTAAATTCATTTTATAATAATGTCAAGCAAATTTAAGAAAAAAAACCCCAAAAATGTAAAAATTCCAACCTTCACATGATTAGGGTTCAACAAAAATAATAGGATGAAAGAATTTGATTGGTCTAAGAAAAACAAAGCCTTATTATTGAGATCATAAATTTTTGCCAAAAACTATTATTTGTATCTTCTTTAACATTCTTCAGAAAAAAATAAATAGAACAAATTAACTCTAAAAACATAACTAACTCAAAAATACATAAATAAATAAAAACAAAAACTCTTATAAAAATACATAAATAAAATGTGATTTGAAAATTTCTTATATTAAAATTATTTTAACATAACCCTAAATGACAGCTTATATCAATATTACCCACTAACCACTTTTATACCAATTAAATTTGAAATTATAACTATATTTCACTTAGCTTAATTATTTACCATTTTAACCGAAAGTTAAGCGGAGCTTAAATCCCTATCTAGGTATACCATAATAGTGCCTTTGATATGAGTGAAGAAAGAAACTAAAATTCATTTGTCATAAACTATTTTCACTGGGTTTAGTTGGTTAGTAAAGTGGGGTGGTAAAATAATGAGAATCACTCACATATGATTCTTAAGTATATAGGTTAGCACATTATAATTTGTTATCACTATGCAAATTAGTGAAATGTGGTGGCCAACAACGTTTTTTTAAGTGTTTATAGTTTTTTTTTAAAATTAAAAAACATTTATAATTAAAGGGGACACCTTTATCCCGAAAAAAGCTGCTTTTAGTAATTGATATATGTTTTTAGGAAATTTTTGCTCATACAAAATATTAAAAATGTTTAAAATCTTTAACTTAATTATGGAAAAAGATAAATATCATTTAACCAAAAACATTATTTGTATACTAATAATTTTAAATGTATGCATGAGAATGTAAGGCATAATATAATTTGTGTTATTTTATGAAAATAATATTAAAGATATATATGTATTATTTTATTATTTTCTATACAATTACAACTGGTGTATTATTTTTTAAGTTTTGTATTAAGGTAAGACTTTAGTAATCTATTTTTTTATTGACCATTATTAATTTAGCATTGACTTTTGATGCAATTTATATTTTTTAACTTTGAAAACTAAATTTTTATTTTTCAATATTATTAAAGAAATTATTTTTCAAATATTTGAGTGGACCATAACTTGAAAACCTTATTGCATCCTTTGCACAATATAATGTCAGGTGAATAATTGCCTTCCACATTTTATGCCACAATTTATGAATATGGTTGCAATATTCATACATGATTTTAGTTATCTAGATAGTGAATTTTTATTCTTAACCAAGAGAGCCATAAAAAAATACTTGAAAATAGCTCACACTCATGTAAATAACATATTTCCTCTCAGTTACTTCCCACCACAATTTAAACAAGCATTTATATAAACAATGGATCGGAGTAAGATGTAAATAAATATACTTGTTGAGAGTTATTTCCCACCATTATTTATATAGGAGTGAAATTGTAAATGCGTAGACTTACTAGTGGTTACTACCCACCAAAATTTATGTAAGCACTTGTGCCTAAGCAAGAAATTAAATTATCCACTTCACATCTAATTAACTTATCCACTTTGCATCTCAATTTATTAGTTATTGTCAAGGAAAGGCTATATGATTCAAGTTTTCTATTTAACACTACTAATTTAGCATTCACCAATGTAGGTAATATTTTTTATGCAATTTTTACCAACATAATTTCTAACTTGAGGACAAGGACTAAGTTTCCCTATAATACTTGTTTCTTTATGATGTATTAGTGTGAAAATAAATCTAGCTTATAAGGTGGGTACATCCATATACTATATATTTGCATCATCCATATGAATATAGGAGAAATGGTTTCTTTTTTCTACCATTTTCTTGTGTTTCAATACATATTGACAAGCCATGGTATTGGCCCATGACATTGTAACAAAGCCTATTTACAGTCTCCATGATGAATATGGATAGTTAAAAGTTTTGTTACATGTGTTTTTTTTAATGTATTTATATTTAACTCATAATAATTCTATATATATATATATATATAAAACTTGGTAATGTGAGATGTATTATTAAATAAGTATTTTGATGCTTATTATAGATTGATGCATATCTACATTTATTAACCATTTTACTTATAAAAATTCACCTTTACAAATTTAATTTACTTTAACATCTATAAAAATATAGTTCTATTTCTTATTTAAAAATCAGTATAAAAACTTTCGTTATGATTAACATTAATTAAATATATAACACATTTACTTAAATATCATAATTCTAAAAGTAAAATTGATATATTTTTTTGAAATATTAATCATACCTCAATACTTATTCTTTTCAAATTACATGCCATTATAATTTCTTAATTAATAATATTTTATTTAAAATTAATAATAAAATATATTTTTTATTATTAATATATTGCTTTTAAAATATTTAAAACAGCCTGTCTAACACATAATTATTAATAAATTTTCTGATTACGAATTGAACGGTTTCCTGGAACATAAATAATAATGATTATATTTTTATTAATTAATATATTATTTTAAAAAATATAATAATATTTAAAAAAATATACATAATTTGTGAATATTTTTTATTAATTGTGATATTTAAACTTCCTCTAACTTTAGGAATCGCAGTGATGCCATCCCCTCCTGAGTGAGTAAAATATATATATATATAAACTAACAATAAATTAGAATATATAATTTCCATAAAAGATAAAATATATCGAAGCAAAAGGTTTAGGGCGTATATAGAAAAAAAATGCACCAATTAAAAAACATATATATTTCCACTCTGGGTACCCCCACACAGCTACACTACTGAGCAGTGAGCACCCACACAAAGTTCAAGTTGCAAGATGTACTATTTTGAACTTACTTTGAACCATGCACAGAGTTTCCCTCCGAGTAGGAATGACTGTCCGCCATTAACGAGGGCAAGAAAGCGCAAAGGTATTCACAGAGAAGGCTCAAATATCTAACTAAAATATCAGGAGGTGAGCTCTTTGCACGCCCCATGTGTCAGTGAAAATGTCCAACCAGCGAAATGGCAGCTATCGAAAGTAATTCAGTAAAATCTTATGGCAGAGCTTAACGAATATAGATTGTACAACAAAATTTTACATAATAATATCAGAAATTACTTTTTATTAGTACGTACATACAAATCCTGATTCAGGAAGAAATAATAATCCTTAGAAACAAATCGCTATATAATTATCTAGCCTGTAATTAATTACAGGAGTATAACTGTGACAGTGCAATTGCAGTGTACACAAGAAAAAATATTATCAAATCAAATTAGAACCAAAGTAAATAAATTAGGCACATTCTGCACCATAGTTAATACGAATCAGAGGAGAAATCAGGGGAAGCTCCAGAGGGTGCAAAAATCCTGAGAATGATCGGGACCATAACTCTCATCCACCCAGTTGGACAACGGAGTCAGATCAGACGATAGCCATGCACAGCAGATCATGTCATGATCATACCCATAATTATCAACACTGCAGGGAGACTCTAACAGCTGCTCTAACCATGAATTCTCCTCCCTTACTGCACCCACATTGTCATTGCTGTTAGCACTACTCGGCATTGTTTCAGTACTAACAGCTGTTTTGACATTGGAGGCTAAAGAATCTTGAAGGCTTTGAGCAGCACAGTCAACGCCATTGGAGCCTGCAAGATCAATAGTAGCACTAGGATATCCATAGGCAGCAGCAGCTGCAACTCTTTGTATAGACCTCGGAGACATCAATGATGGCTGGCAGCTCTGAGGAGGTTTAATAATGGTGGCAGATTCTGGGAAATTGAGAGGAGCAGAGGAGCCCTTGAGACAGAGTACAGCTGCATCATAAGCTCTGGCAGCGGCCTCTGCTGTAGAATATGAGCCCAACCAGATCCTTGTCTTCTGATGGGGTACCCTTATCTCAGAAACCCACGATCCCCAACTCCTCATTCGAACGCCTCTGTACTGTCTCGGCTGCCCAGATCCTCTGCTCCTCCTTTTACTAGAAATTTGGCATTCTCTGCGTTCTGAGTGCTGTTGCGATCCGACCAACACCTTCTGGTGGCACTCTGATTCTTTACTTCTGCAAACCATTGAGCTTCTCTGGAAAATATGTATGAATTCCCTTAATATCAAAATGTATACTATAATCACATAAGGGTATTGAATGTATTGAATTTTATGCCCAACAAAAAAAATACTAAAGCGATAGTAATGCGAAATGGGGCCGGTATGGTGGATAAGATCTGGGAAAGCTGAATTGGGTGTGTAGTGTTTTACGATTATGGAGTATGCATCTATATATATATATATATATATATAATGGCGACTATATTCATGGGTCGGAGGCAGCTTCCTCTTTCACTACTATTAGTAAGTTGATGTTCAGTTGTTGCGAAGCGTATGTAGTGCGGGGATACAAAAATACAGCTGAGCTGTGAGCTGTTAGCGTCGGTCAAACCGCGTCGTTCCTTTTTAATGTTTACGCGGTGAAATTAAAAAAAAATAATTCGACAGAATAATAAATGTGGTATAAGCTGGCATTCATCAGCCGTTGTCTACTGAAAGGTAAATTTACCTTGGTTAAACAAAAAGGCAATTTAGTCTTTTTTTTAATAAATTTGATATTAGTAGTGTTTGAATTTTTTTAATGGTGGAAATAGATTTTCTATTAAAGAAATTTAGGCCTCTAAAATCTTGAAATTTAGGTAACTTAAATTTCCCCAAATTTTTATCAAATTATATCAAAATTTCAATATTTTTCAAACAAATTTGAAACTTCATTACACTACAGCCATAGATTTGATGGTGTATAATTTTTTATTACTTTACTAAAAAAATATTATTTTTATTATTTTATCAAATGTAGATTGCTCAGGTAGGTTACTGACATGTCAATGAAGTGAATTTTTTATTTCTCTATTATAATCAAAATCATGGTTACCAAATTTTTCCTAATTCGAAAATTCGATTTTGTTGGTTCACTGATTTTTTCATTTGCACATGCAAAATGCTAATGCCACTACTCAGCTCAACACATATAGATAGCAACATGTATACAAAAACAAAAGGAAATAGAAATAATTTTAAAATTGGAATAATTCTCATTTTCTATCTTTCTTTTCTTCTCTTCTTTTTCTTTTTTTTCTTTTTTTTGGCTATTTTAGTGTGAAAAAATGTTGGTATTATAAGTGAATAACCAATACATTTGTTTATAAATAATAGTTTCATCAAATGATATCATCTAATGATTGAAAATATAGCAAAGGCAGCAACATCAAGATAGTAGACCCCATTAGGGGAAGGGAAAATCAAGATAGTAGACCTCATCAGGGGAAGGAAAGGAACCAGTGTCATGTGAACAATCTGCCAACACCAACGATATGTAGACCATCTTGAGGAGCAGCTATTCCAAGCTTGGACATGGCATTAACAGTAGAATTGTATGCCGTGGGAATGTGTTGAATGGAAATATCCTGGAAAGTGCTTATGAGATCGTTGGTGTTTTTTAGCTAGCCTTGTAGGTGTGTTTGCTATATGAAGGATTTGCCCAGCACATGGTTAATAATGGATTGTGAATCCCCATATATGTGAAGAGTAGGGATGTTCAGGAAGTTTGTGAACCACAACATTCCCCAAAGTGACATCGCTTCACTTTCATGTTAATCCCTCTATCCCCTCCCCAATGAATCTTATATTATTGGTCATGTTTAACAACCATCAACAGTCGTTGTTCCTGGGAAGCCAGGGACGCTAAAAAAGAGAGAACTTGTAAAATTGAACTATTTTAATAAA
>APFE030744762.1:0-21243 GCA_000404065.3 Pinus taeda
GCTAGTTTATTTCCATTTCTGCTTGTAAGCATGTTTCAGTATTTTCCATTAATGAAATGAAGTATTATTTCCGCTGCACCTTTGTGTTTATGGTTATCTCTGTAATTTGTTGCGTTCCTGTTTAAATCCGGATCAGTGGAGGTCCCATAGCTAGTTGTCTCTTTTAATGTAGATAAGTACTCCTTGTTCCATGACATATGTTGTGTGAATTTTTACACGTCCTTTCATTTTTTGATAATAAACCCTAAAATGGGTATCTATTATATTATCTGTTGTATGTATATGTCATGATTTATTTACATGTTATTGGGCTAAAAACCTTAGAGTGGTTTTTTATAATTATACATATTATTCCACTATGCATGCTTAGTTGTGATGGGCACATTGGTTAATTAAATGTGTAAATTAATGGCTAATTAATTTATGGTACTTGATGAAGAGCATTGCCTGAGCTATGCTTGACAATAGGCAAATTTTACAATAATTAAAATGATGCCAAACACAGGCTAAATTTATGACAATGCTGAGTACATTTTATTATGCAAATAATTTAATTATGGTAGGCAATACTTGGTAGGGTGGTACAATAGTGTTGGTCAGCGAAGGGCCGAGAGATGAAAACTATTTTTACCAATTTACCCATGTCAATGTTCTACACGTCTTTCTACTAGTTCCTAGAGGATTTATATTCCTAGATCTCAATTATAATTCCATTGTTAGATTTCTTCATCCAAGATATTTTCATTGATTTCTTATGTTCCTCATTCTAACCTCTATGCAAGGAGTTATGTGTCTTTGAAATGAATTGGTAGCTTTACATTATATCAATCGTAACTTGCACTTCCTAGATTCATTCTTCATTTGTATCATCTTCTTGGAAATATCTCTTTAAGCTCTTTCATTTAATCTACAGAGACTATGTGTACCAAGGTACACACCAATATTAGGTTTCCAACAAAAATAAAATGTCATTTAGGTCCTCATAATAGCTTCTAAGTTTGATGACATAGAATGACACAAGAAAAATATGCAATATTTGGTTGATGTGGCACTATTGTGTCCTTTGAGTCCACTTGACAACTTGGCATGTTTCCATGTCACCAGTGAATGCTACCTATGATGTCTTATCACCCCTAACCACTCATCACTTATCTCCTCCTTTGTATTTCTTCTTCCTTCGTCCTTATCTCTCCTCTCCTTCTTTCCCATGCCTTTTCTCTTTCTCTTGTTTACCTTTTCTTTCTCCTTATATGTCTTTCGCTTATCATTTTATTTCCATTATCTTGGCCCCATGTAGGCTCAATTATGACTTGGAATTTTCATATTGGCCGGAATTATAGGTGGGTCCCATCATGTACCTTTCTTTTTGGTGCCTCAACATGCTCGTATGTAGATTAGAAGATCGAGATTAGCCTCACCAAATTTAGTGACTAAGGCTTTCTCGTTAACAAAACTCGAAGGTTTGATACAATGGTTTAGGCTCATATCACTTTTTTCCACATAGTTATTTCCTATTGGTCGCAATTTTGTTAACATCATAAAACCATTTTTGAAACAGTTTGATATCACCTTTTGTATACCCAATCCCATTTAGCATCCATGTCCATGAACACCATCACTTGGACCCACCATCTCTTGCTATAAAAAACCAACATTCCATCATGTCCTACTACCTGCCACCACAATACTATCATGTCATTTGACACATGTCAACCATATGGCTTTCAAGTCATCAATTATGATTTTTTCCCCATAATTCATTTTTTTTAAATCTAAAAAAATCCTACAATCTCCAATTACAAAATTTCACCTTGAGCCACTATGGAAACCTACAATCAAGTTTACCTTGCTCGAATTAATCTTGCACATAGGGAATTCCACTTTTGCACTCTAAATTTTCCCATTTTATCTCACCCCTACACCCAAAAATTGAGAAATTTTCTATATTTTCTCCAATTCAACCAATTCCACCATGAGAATTTTGCATTTCCTCCCAATTTGATCAAATTGACCTCTATAGGTGGTATTTCATTTGTTTTCATGCAAATTGTTTTAGGGCTTCACCCAGAAATTAGGGCCTTTCCCTAATTTCAGTCCAAAATATTCTACAACTGAAATTTTGCTAATTATAGGCTTAGTCTATTAAATCAAATTTAAAATTGGATATTTTACTCGAGATACCTCAATTTCATTTTTACCATTTCTATTATTGTAATACTCAGGTTAACTCCCTTAGCCAAGGATCCATTCAAAAATAGGTTGCTCACTCAATAAATGATCCTAATCACCAACCCTATTTCCCCAACTTTATCCCACACAACCTAAAAAGGGATTCCTCTTTGTCATTGTAATCCCTCATATTAACTCCCTTAACCAAAGATCAAGTATAAAATGGCCCAAAAAATATTTATGTTAAGACACCAAAAATACTTCTATATCAAATTTACATAATTTCCCATGCAATTTAACCCTCTATCATGTTTTTCTTACCCATCTAGATAGCCATATGAATTTTGATAGCTTGGCATGAAACATTGAATGGGACCTTGTACCAGTATAGTCCTTAACTCACTAAAAACCCACACTTCCACGTGCATGACTTCATCTTCGCACTTTGACACTCAAATATTTCCCAACTACTTTGGCACAAATTCCAACACTGATATCCTTTACATGATTTGAGGTATATAGAAGATGTGATACCAACATGCCACATCTCATGATAATTTCCCAAAATGGGTTAACTTATTATCATCAAGAACATCTGATGATATATATTTTAAGCAATGCGGCCACTTTCTTGCATTGATATGAACGATGTTCATTTTAATACAACTTGAAGTTAAACCAATTAATTTTAATATCAAATTAATGTATAGATTTCTTTGGTAAATGTTGCATATCAAAGATCAAATTTCAATCGTGCATCCGTGGAGCTCACTCAACATGCAAAGAAAGCTTAGATTCCAGAAAACATGAATTGTTTTTCTTCTTATGATTTGCTCTGCGGTGGAATTTTTCCTTGATATCAGTCAATGTCTCGTGTTAACATTACATTGTTTAAAGTCTTTAATGGATTTTTAGTGCTCCTTTCATAATTTAAAATTGACTTGTACAACTCTTATTATTTGCTTTTAAATTGTTTATTATTTAATAGACTTCTAATTGTTTACTTCCACATAGTAAGAAAGCAGCCATAAAACCATTGCACAGTGATCAAATAATTATATGACAGCCACACAAACAAGCTACGAACTTGAAGTCAACTTTACACTTTGAAATTTTAGCAAGTGGAACTCCGAATAAAAATATAGAACTAATTTCTAAGCCTTCACATCATTCATGTTTGGAATATAAATTATTTATTTAAGGTATAAACAGGTGATCGTTTTAAGGCAAACCCGTCGTGTTTCCGGTGAATAGTCGTTCCGCCAGAATAATTGTGGGGTTTGGTGCGTTCGCCAATTTGGTGGCCCGCCAACCCAACTCCACAGTTTATGTAAAGTTGGCACCTATCCACCAAATGGCCTCCAAATATAGACAAAACTACCAAAATGACTCTCTACCAAATGCCTGCTAGCTTCTCAGCTACAGTTGGCCTGGTCGAGGCCCAACTAGCCAATTACAGGTTCACATGGTACCTTATGGTTGGCCAAGTGGTGCCCCAATAATGGGCCTTATATGGTCAATATGAGCCTGCCTTGTGTTGGGCCTGAGTTGGTCCAGAATATTCCCTCCTTCTGCTTTCCATACTACCATGTGGCAGCTTGTAGTTGTGCCACGTGGCAGGGACCTGCACTTTTTTTATTGTTTGGTGATTGTTTGGTGAAAACTTCAGTGAGTTATAACTTTCACATATGATATTGGATTGAGGTGACATTTGTAGTATTGGATTCAAAATTATGAGCTCTTTGATTTGTTATGATATTTTCTTAGTTTTGAAGATTTGAAAAATTTGGCCTTTTGGGATCCTCCTAGATCATTCCTCCCCACTAAGAAGATTTTGGTACTCTAAAAGAATGAACAATAGTCAAATATTGACTTGCATAACAAATGTCTCTGAAAGTCCACACTTTCTTCTCCTTCACATTTGTACTTCAGAACTCGAAGAGTTGAAACTAACACTTGCATCCATATAAAAACCTGTAGCTGCTAATATATGTCGATGTTGAAAGACTCAAACACAACTCATACTTGCCAAGGGTTTATAGCACACTCATGGTAAAATTTACATCAGAAACCAAACCCTTTTCTATCTAACTAAAAGGCCAAAATATCACCATGTCGCATTCATAAGTGATGGTAAACACTTCACCAATTTTACAAAAAAATTTCAAATGTGATTTACAAATGTGGCCAAGCTCGATTACTTAAAAATTCTACCCATATGTTACCCAACGAGATTAATGGGATTTCTTCTCTTAGCTAGTTTTCCTATTGAACTACTTCATTAACTTGGTTCCTTCATAGGTACTTTCTGGTATTTCTTGAGATGTAACTCTAGATGGAGCTCCCAAAATGTGGCTCTTTGATGCCCACTCTCATTGCAATGGCTGCAATATTTCTTCCTCCTCCAGACTTTCTTGACCTTCTTTAAACGAATATCTTCTGTGCAGCTCTGGAGAGGAGAGGTTGCCTTAGCTCTTCCTTTGGAATTCTCACTATCACTAGAATGTTGTAATGGGATCTCAACCTGCACTGTTGTCTTGGACTTGTCGCTTGAAGAATCTTCTGTCTCTATCTTGGAGAATGTCCCATCTTCCTTTCTAACATATCCTAGTCCTTCATATCGAAGTAATTCCACCACTTGGATGGAATTCACAATTCCTTGGCCCTCAACTCCTAGGCCCCTGCCTTCATATCCCATTTTCTTCATGAGCGTCGAACCAATCCCTGTGGTGTGCCTTTCAAAAAGACAAAAATCATCATCAGAAAGAGCACATGAAACTAACGAATCATTGTTTACCTTTGAAGTGAGTGATGATGGCTTTGCTAAGGTTTCGTGGAACTTCAATTTTTCCAAGGCTTCTTCTATGTATTGTAGTCGAATTTGTAGTCCATGCTTCTCCTCTTTTGATTCTTGTAGACGTCTCCTTATTTCAACATTCTCTACTAGAATGCTTTGGTTAATCTCCTCAAGTTCTTGGAGCCATGCAGTCTTTGGTTCTCTTCTAATATTTGACACAACAACTATGATAATCTTCATCTCATTGCATTAATGAAAACCCAACTCAGTAGGTCCATCACGTGTGTAACAACCATAGGTTAAAAGCTCATGTAAAAAAGTTAGTAAAGGAAAAATAAAATAAAGGTCATAGGACACATATTTGAAGCTTAATGTTGGGAAAAACATCTTAGTGGGTGTCACTTTTGGTTTATCATGGATAAGGAAATTGAAAAAAGCATTGGCAAAGGCCAAGAGGCATTAATTGACATTTATTTAAGAACATAAAAGAAAATAGGAGGAAAAGAAGATGAAGGATCACAAATTTTCATGAGAGGAAAATTGAAGGAAAAATAGAGGAAATTGAAGAGAATAGAGGCCTAAATCATAAAAAGGCTTTTCAGGATCTGTTCATATATTTTTTTAGTTTTAGCTTGGGCTGAGTGAGAAAGAGAAAGAAGAGAACCAAGAGGAGAAAGCAAACAATCAAGGAAAGCAAAGGAAGGACAAGGAAAGCAAAGGATAAGCAAAGAAGGTTGGATCAAATAGCTTTAACATAAGGATTTGCAGGTAATAAGTTGCATGTGTGATTTCCTAGTTGTTTTGTAAATGCATGGTACATGCAATTGTGTATTTGGTTGTTCTGTTGTCATTGGGATCATTTTTTCCTTGAATGATAGTGGATTCACCATTTCCTTTCTATTTCCAAATAGTCATGGTGTGATGGGATTCTTTTCTCAGTTAAACTTTGGATTTTCGAAAGGTTTTGGAAACAGGTGAGGTGGACTCAGGAAAATTCCCAAGGGTTGGGGGTGGAGGTGGTTTAATCTCTAAGAATCCCTAACCATGTGGTTGGATATTGGAAAATTCCTCATGGTATTGGTGAAAAAACTCTGAGGCATCCAATCTTGTTTTGGGCATTTTTATTTCTTAACCGGTTTTGGCGAGATCATGACAGCCTAAGGGTTGAAGTAGTTTAATATCCAAAAATTCCTGGTTGTTTATGTCATGAATTCCCACATTCATGCCTGGAATATGGCATGGCAGTGATTGATGAAAGAAATATTTGGATCAACTCAATCTATGGCAGGTGGTACGTGGAAGTCCCTGACTTCATTGGATTTTGCATATGTTAATAAGAGTTATTTTCTTATTATGATTTATGAGTACTTGTACTTGTTATTATATGGCTTTGATGGCTACTCTATCATGGTTAATAATATGGTTATATGTTGGTTATAAGCATAATTCTATAACATGTTCTATCTATGCCTTTTGTTATATTTTGATTAGTTGATTAATGGTTGATGAATGCATGGGATAAAAATTGTTATTGAATCTATTATGAGAGATAATTTAACCATCTTGATGAATCTCAGATAAGTTTCAGACTCCTATGTTCAAATATGCATTCATGACCTATAGATTACATGTTCACCATATGTTTGACGAAATGACTATCATGGTTAGACTTGATTGAGTCAAGTTTGTGATTCAAATTTGTATGATTAGACTTGTCATTAAGTTACTTATAATTCTAGAAAGTATCAGGAGTTTTTGGGTAGTGGTATGGAGGTTGGCCCGGTATTATGGCTTAGATCTTGGTAGTACAGGTACTGAGGAGAGAAGTTTAGGTCACAATCGCATGGAAAAAGGCTTGTCAGTGTGGTTGGAGGCCTTCAACCACATGCAGGCAGTGCCAAGGGTGTGGTTGGGAGTTTAGGTCACTAAAACAAAGTTTCAACTTAGGTATTGACCAGATGGGGGTTTAATCAGCTCCTCAGTGATCTGTAGACCCTGTAGGATGTTATTTTGTGGTCAGTAAGTCTCAATTGTAGGCCCCAATTTCTTAACTAGAGTTGGGAGGTGGGGACATTTCATAGTAACTCTTCATCGCATGTTTACCCTAGCAAGCCGGTGAAATTGGGTAAATGTGGGAGGGGGTGGTTACAGGGTGGTATCAGAGCATGGTTCAATCATTTAGACTGGGAGGGTAGAATGTGTTTTGTCATGCATGCATGTCAATGTCTATGTGATTATTATGCGTCAATTTCCATGGTTATGGTTGTATGAATTTAAGGTTATCATGCATGATGCAGTCAATATATTTTTATGATTATGTATATATATGTATCATTCTAATTTGGATAGATTTTGTAGATGCGATAACCTCCGCTGAACTTCACTAAGGTATGTTGAATATATTTATATTTTTTTATCTGACATGGTATGTTTGTAGGAAGAAGAGGATCAAAGATGACTAGAAGAATGATGGATTACAATTCATGAGACTCTCCTTATATATCATATGAGAAACACAGTGTTGAGTGCTCTCCTTACATAAAAGATACCTTAATAAGTCGAAAGGAAAAAATCAAAATTTTTAGAGTGGCTAATGATAGAATCATTCAGTCACAGGAAAGACTTGTCAAGGAATAGGAAGAACAAGGAGAAGTCAATGCAGTTATCCATCATAGTTTATCATATTTTCAGAGACAAGGACAACCACAGATCAATTGTGGATGAGAGGAAATTACTAATGGGGAATAAGGTAGCATATCGCGATTAGGGAATAAGTTGGACAGGGATGACACAATCAAAGATGGTAGGTTCTTTGATACAATTGTCAGGATAGGTAGTGGTTACGAGTTCTATTATAGTTCTATTTTAGACAAATACCATGGTCATCATCACTATAATCCTTACAAGAGGTGTGAGAGGGGATACTTATCAAGAAATCCAAGCCACCTACATTTGATGGAGAGCTAAATAATTAGGAAGATGCAGAGGCATGGTTGCTTGAGATGAATAATTTCTTTAAGTTGTGTGACTACATAGAGAACATGAAGGCCAAGATAGCTATTTTCAGTCTCAAAGGGAAATCAAACATCTAGTTGGAATATGTGAAGCATCTCAGATACTTCAAGACAAAGGAGTTGAGTTGGCATGAATTCAAGAGACTCTTTAGGAATAAGTACTCTTCAAAGAGGTACTATGATGGAAATGCCAAGGAGTTCTATGAGGTCAAGATGGGATCTATGATAGACAAGGAGTATACAACTAAGTTCCTAGATTTATTGAGGTATGTGCCTTACCACAAGGATGAGAATAAATAATTTCAAAGTTTCAACAAAGGACTGCCATTAGCATTCAAGGATCATATTGAATATGATGAGCCTCAGTCGTTGGAATAAATCATTGGAAAATTGAAGCACTATTATGAGCCATCAAATCATAAGTACGAGCCTGAGTAGGGTTGGAAAGGGAATGACAAGACTAAAGGAAAGTGGCCACTGAAGTGGGAAAAACCTCAGGATGCAAGTGAGAAGGAAAATGTCACTCCTTACAAGAAGTTTAACGTAGTTGAGAAGGGAGTAGGGTCTTAGCCTGGAGAGCAGGATAATAAGAGTAGTGGAAGGGAACCATTGCAGTGTTGGATATTTGGTAAGGATGATCACAAGAATGAATTTTTGTTGTATCAGGGTGGAAGATCTCAGATATACAATTTTCAGGAGGTGCAGATAGTTGGGGATGTTTGGTAGAGAATTCGTGGATCTATTTAGTATTTGATAGCAAGCATGTGGATCATTAGGAATCCATTATTGAGATGGAAGGTAATCTCTATGATCGATTTGTTTCCATTTTAATTGACCCTCGATCTAATTATAATTATGTTTATCCTAACCTAGTGGACAAGTGTGGTTTGAGAAAAGAAGTGCATGCAGAGTCTGTTTTGGTGCAGTTGGCTATAGGGACTAAGAAAAGAGTTCATCATTGGGTAAAATCTTATACATTTGAGCTAAATGGTATGCCTACATTAGCCCATCTAAATGTACTTCCATTGGGATCATGCAATATGTAATTGGGTATGGATAGGTTGTACCTTCACAAGACTAAGGTGGATTGATACAAGAAGGCTATCGAGTGATTGGATGATGACAAAGGGAAGAGAATCTTGTAGGATAATAAGAAGCCTATATCGATGAGAATGGTTACAACTATGCAAGAAAAGCATAGTTTGAGGAAAGGGTGTGTATTTTTGCAGTGCATGTTTCCAGTGGTAAATTTAAGGATGTTGAGGATGCATAAGACTTGAAGAGGTATCTAATTTTGCAGTATTTTCAAGATTTATTTCCAACAGAGATTTCATAGTTGTTTCCTCATAAGGAAGTGGATTTCTCTATTGAGTTGGTATTAGGAGAAACACCAACATCAAAGGAACTTTATTGGTTTAGCACTACAAAGCTCATGGAACTGAAGTTGTAGTTGAAGGGAATGATTGAAAAGGGATACATTAGGCCAAGTGTTTTTCTTTCGGGTACACCAATGTTGTTTGTGAAGAAGAACGATGGTACTCTCACGTTCTGCATTGATTACAAGTAGTTGAATAAGGTGAAGATCAAAAACATGTATCTATTATCACGGATCAATGATTTGTTTGATCAGTTGAAGGGAGTAACAATGTTCTTGAAAATTTATTTAAGAACATGATATAATTAGGTATGCTTCAAAGAAAATGATCTTTACAAGACCTCATTCTACACCATGTATGGGAATTATGAGTGTGCTGTGGATCCTTTTGGTTTGACTAATGATTTAACTACTTTCATATGTTTGATGAATAGTGTGGTACATCCTTATCTGGACAAGTTTATGATAGTGTTTATTGATGACATATTGATGTATTCTAAGAATGAGGAAGAGGATGTAAAACACATGGCAGTAGTGTTAATATTGCTAACAGAGCATTAGTTGTATTCACAGCTTAGTAAGTGCAGTTTATTTAAGAAAAAAGTTCATTACTTGGGACATGTTGTTTCCAAGGAAGGTATAACAATGGACATGGAAAAAATCATATCTATCATGGAATGGGAAGCTCCTAGGAATGTGGATGAGGTCAGATCATTCATGGAGCTAGAAGTTTATTATAGGTGGTTCATTAGGAACATCTCACATATTTCCTATCATGTTACATCTTTGTAGAGAAAAGAAAAGAAGTTTTAATGGACAAAGAAATTTGAAACCAGTTTTGAGCAGTTGAAACAGTAGCTTACAGATGCTCCAGTTCTGAAGATTGCAAATTTGGACAAAGAGTTCATGGTGTCCATAGATGTTTGCAAGAGATGACTTAGTGGAGTCTTGATGCAAGAGGGAAAGGTGGTATGCTACGAGTCAAGGAAACTGAATGGGAATGAACATAATTATATGATGCATGATCTTCAGTTGGAAGTGATCATTCATGCATTAAACATGTGGAGACAGTATCTTCTTGGCAGGAGATTTGTTTTGATGAGTGATAATAGTGGGTTGAGATACTTGTTTGACCAACCTAATTTGAATTCTAGGAAGTCATTGGCCACAATGAGTGAGTTTGAATTAAAGATCAAGTACATCAATGGTAAGGAAAACAGGGTTGCAGATGCTCTTAGTAGAAGAGTGAAGGTAAATCACATTGCAAATGTGAGTTCATATGGGATATATTTACATGATCAGGTCTTACAGGCAGGAAAACAAGATGACAGGTACGAACAACTTAAGCACAGGTTACAACAACAGAGTATAGGTGATCAAGATGTGGAATATCATCTCACGGTAGATGGTTTGGTGAGATTTAGGGATAGGATTTATGTGTTGGATAATGGTGAGATTAAAAAGCTTATCTTCAGGGAATTTTATGTAAATCCATATTATGGTCACTGAGGATATCTTAAGACTTTGACAGCTATGAAGAAGTTCTACTATTGGTCGAATTTGAAGAAATAGGTAGTTGAGTTCATCGCAATGTGTTTGGATTGTCAACAGGTAAAATCAGAGTGCAAGCATCTAGGTGGTTTATTACAGTCGATTCCAATTCCATAATGGAAATGGGAGGTCATTTCCATAAATTCCATTACAAGCTTACTGAAGACATCTAGACAACATGATTCCATCATGGTTGTGGTTGACAAGTTGACCAAGGTATCTCACTTCATTCCAATGAATTCCACAACTAGTGAGGTAGCTCAGGTCTTGATGAGGGAGATAGTGAGTTTGCATGGTGTTCCCAAGAAGGTTGTATCTGACAGAGATTCCAAGTTCAATTCCATATTTTTGAAGGAGTTTTTCATAGGTTTAGGGATAGAGTTGGGATTTAGTACAAATTATCATCCACGGATAGATGGGCAGATAAAGAGGGCTAACATGATTCTAGAGGATATGCTGAGGATGTATGTTATGGACTAGCGAAGGAGCTGGGAGGAGTATCTTCCATTGGTAGAGTTTGCATACAATAATGGGTATCAAGAATCCTTGAAGATGGTTCCATTAAAAGAACTTTATGGGCGGAGTTATAATACCCCTATCAACTAGAGTGATCTAATGAACATGGTGTTGATTGGATTAGACATGTTGGAAAAGATGGAATAGAAAATGCAGGTTATCAAGAAGAATCTAAAGGAAACATAGGATAGACATAAGTTCTATGTAGATCAACATAGGTTATTTAAGGAGTTTCAAGTTGGGGAATGTGTGTACTTGCACGTAAAGCCCAAGAAGATCTCCTTGAGGATTGGATCATGTGTGAAGTTGGAACCTCGGTATTGCGAGCCTTTCGAGATCCTTGAGAGGATTGGACTAGTGGCCTACACACTTGCACTGCCTCCAAAAGTGAAATTCCATGATGTTTTCTATGTTTCGTTACTTAAAATATGTGTGAAAGATGTTGATCATGTGATTGATGGGTCTATAGTATAGGTGGAGCAACAAGAAGAATTCAAGCTGAAACCTCATGCATATTCAAGCATAAAAAACTGATTCTCTAGAATTGAGCAATTGAACAAGTTAAAGTGCAATGGAAGTACTTTAGGCCCGATGAAACTACATGAGATATGCTTGATCAAATGTGGGCTATGTATCCTTCATTATTTGTTAGTTAGCGCAAAGCATTTTTGGTATAGGTACGTATATATATATATATGGTTATGTTGACGATGCTAGACCTACTAGAATTTCATGGGATCTCCCGAATAAGAAGTCCCAACTAGACCTTAGACCGTTTGGAGTAGGAGTCCTAGTAGTGGGTAGTAAAGCTATGCCTTGACTGTGATAGTGCGTAGAGGTAAGAAATATATCTTTATCGGAAGCAAGTGTGTGACCTTGTAGCAAGTCAAGAGAGATGCATGGGGAGTTTCTTACACACGAAAGGGGAAAATAAGTGTATCCCTTAGAAGCCTGTAATAGTACGTAGTCTGAAAGGAACACATGAGTTGAATGGCATAAAAAATTCGAAAGCAGAATGGTAGAAAATCCAAAGTGATGAGTTAACCAACAACACACTTCAATAAGATTCATACAAACACATACAGAATATTCCATACATCAATGCGTAAGTTAAAACTACATACATTACTAAAGTAACCAAAATAATTGACCTACAATAACAACATATAACCATGATAGCCACTCGCCCCAATAGTGGAATGTTACAGCCAACACTGCTTGCTCCTCCAAAGAGACATACTCACTCTACATTGTGGAGTATCCAAGGCTCTTCATAATACTCTCCAAGCCCTCTCTAAGAAATGCCTAGAAAACTCTTGGCTCCCAAAATCTGCTTCTATGATTTATGAGGTTATATTTATAACAAAGGCTGGGGTGACCCTTGACATTCCCCTTTGTGACTCTTGGAATATCCTCATGACTCTTCAACTTCATTACATAAATCTTTACATTACATATGACTATTTCCATTCCACTATGACACTTGGAATTTCACTTTACAACATGTTTACAAAAATACATTTTCCACATATACCCATGTGGGAAAAAATTGCTTGAGTTAGCCAAACAAGACAACACTAAGACTTGGACAACTATGGAAAGATCGGCTCATCAACCTCCTCTCCATGATCATCAGTGATTAACTGATGCCATCCTTGGTAGTGCACAATGGTGTCCGTGTACTCTTTGATGATGTCTTTCTGGAAATGAACTCTTGTCTCCATTGCTTCCAGGTATATTGATTTGGAAACTCTGTCAAAATCGTCTTGTAACATGTGTAGCTTAGTCCTAAGAAAGGTTAGGTTGACGATGTACATGCACATGTTATCTCCACTGACTTGAAAATCTACATTGGTGGTCATGAGCATCAACTGATCAAAGTACACATCGAGCTCCAGTTTGACTTGGTTCTTCTCTTTGGCCTCGGTGAGTGTACCAATCGATGGGGTGCCATACTTTCTCACCACAACATCTAAACTCCTATACAATTGTCCATACGAAGCCTCAACACTGGTGATGAACGGTGGGAGTTCCTCATAGTTCCAAATCAGACTCTGGATGCATGTTTTGTCTAACTCTACTTGCAACTTCATCATCTTGTGCAAGTCAAGCAGGGCTCCCTTGTACCTCATTGTCCATGTCTGTACATGATCAATTATGGCATGTATATCTTTGATTGTTCCTGCTATCTTGGTGCAACATTGTTGATGACCATGTAGATGGACAACTGCCTTGTGCACAGTAACGAACATGTCATATAGTCTTTATGTGACTATCTCAAGAGCCGATACTTTAGTGAGTATCACTTTCTTCATCTCTGCTATGGCGGATCCTATTGATTATTCTTCTCTCTACTTGGTTTCATGCAAATCATTAGCCATGTGCTTATTTTCTACTATGAAGGGCTTCACACTAAAGCTCGTGGCTTTGGTATAAGGCTTTGTAGGATTCGCCAAGGTGGATGGATGTCTTCGTACATCTGACATAGTCACCCATTCTTCAATATGTGGAGGTGATGCATGCTCATCTGGGGTGTGCACTCTACGTGCATGTACAACCTTGTGCTATGACTCATCAAAGGTTATGTTGTACACCTCTGTTCCTAGATTGTCCTAAAGGAGAATGGTATCCCCTTGTTCACTCGGGACTTGCTCGATTGTCAGAGTTGGTGAAGCCTACAGAGTGACCTAGGTTGCCTTTGGCATGAGGTTGTTGTCCTGCTCTCATTGCATTTGTTCGATCTCCATGCCCATATGTTCTACAATTGGTTCATCCTACGAAGAAATTTCTTGTTCCTGCGGCTGCTCACCCTGTTCCTCATTTGCTACCGATTTAGAGTATTCAATTTGTATCGGTGTAGATTGCACTATCTATGCACCTTGCACTTCCTCCTATTCCTATTCATGCTCATGCTACACTTCCTTCTCTATTATACGCAACCCTTATTCTTCTCTGAGCTTCTGTTGTACTTCCTGCTACTTCATCTCTATGTCTTTTAGTATTTTATTCTCCCTTTTTCTTTGTGCTATAGTCCTGTTGTACTTTCACCTCTTTGCATCGATCTCAAAAGCTACTTTTTCCATAATTGGGTCTTCCTTAAACTTGTATCTTTGCTCCGTCTTTGTGTTTTCGACAATCTTCCTCTTGCCTTTGTCTTGTGCAGGTTTGCTACTTTCTATTGTTATTGTTGCTTCTCCCTATGGTGCTGATACCTGTGGTGCTACTTCCTTGAGTGCTGGTAGCCACTCTACTGCCATGCTGACCGATTCATTGAGCCTAGAGGCGTTATAACAATATCTCCATGGGTCTTCCTCTGGCCAATGAAATGCTTCATGGATCCAAGAATAGTACACTCTCACATAGTGGTCCTTGCATAAACCATGTGGATCATACATATTGAAACTCTTGGTGTGAAACTTAAACTTCTTGAAGTCTTCGACCTTGGCATGTGCTTCTTTCAAACTCCCAATCATGTACAACCCAATTCACATAAGAAGCATAGGCCATGGTGCCTTCTTCTTCCTATGAAATCCAGCTGATAACCCTGTCGAGATGTGGTATGCCACCTCCTGCATGACCAGCTTGTCTGTGGAAAACCTTGGCAACGCATGCAAAGCTTTCTCCGTGTTGTACATCCCGATGAAGGTTCCAACATGTCAGGCATACTAATCTATAATGTTCAACAACACCTCCATTGCAGCATGGGACATGGAGGGTGGATCTTGTTCAAATATCATCGTGTGTAGAGGAGTGATCAAATGGTCAGATATTCTAGCCATGACTCCTCGATAGCTTTAGTCTGGGAGCAACTTACAATATACATTCACAACACTCTCTGAAGGTTTCCATGCCCAACCCATGTTAGGAAACTGTTGATGGGCACAGAACACATCGAGGAGGTAGGAAGACATGAAGAATCTTTCTTGTTGATCCTTGGGCAGACTCCATACATTGGATACATGCACTTTCAACTAGAGAGCCAACATCTCGGACTAGTTGAACGATGTTCCTTCACTTTCTAGCTGATCCAACATAGTAACTCAACTTAACAGGAAGGTTTCTATACTCCCTTTGTCGTACAAATGACATGCAAAGATGATCAAGAGTTTGTACACCTTCTTGAATGTCTTTGTATTGTTGGGTATTATCCTGAACTTTGTTGGCTCCCTTACCCAATGCTTCAAGATGTCTCTTATATTCATGCTATTGTTGGGAGTGTAAAAGGGTGCATCCATCTTGCTCATTGGCATTGGAAAATGATACATCTACTGATAATATTTCATCCTGAAGGAAGCAAGTTTTCCTCCACTAACAACGCTCAGTATCATCATCTTAAGATCAGTGTGTGGGACAATCCAGTGGATTACATATGCACATGGAAATAAGGGAAACCTATATGAATCCTTGTACAATCCTAAATGATGGATGTTTACATAGACTTGTCAGTCCTCTAGATTCTCCTCAAATATACCTAATAAAATAGTGTTTATGTCTTGCCATGTGATATTGATGTCTTTCTTGATGAACAAGTGTGTGTCTGTGTACACGGGCAAGCTCATAGGCACTTGTTCAACCACATCCCCGGCACTGCTGTCAACCGTGTCTTTTGATCCAACTCTGTTGGAGGCCATGATACCTGTACTGTTGAGAAGATGCTAAAAAACCTATGGTACTTGGAGATAGAGAAGACACTCATAGTGAGACAATGTCATCTAAACACATTAATCAACTCAAGAAACATTCGGGCAACAAACTAGTGACTACTGGGGAAGATTGTGCAATATTGAATTCGGGAAGCTGGGAGACTATCATCTAGAACTGCGCATTGCATAGTCTCATCTACCAGTGAGGCTCACTATTGACTGGATCTATGCAATGCATAATCTAGTGAGGCTAACTGCTAATTGAAACTGCGTAATGCGCATAACAGTCAGATTGGGTTGTTGGTTGGAACTGCACCTTGTGCAGTTCCAGTGGGCAGGACTAGGATACTGCCTCCCAAGATTCTGTAGATCACAACTGGGAGTTAGTGTGGGTAGCCTCTGTGGAATTACTGGGGGTAAGGCAAAACATTGACTACTAGGAATGTGCAAAGATTGCTGGGAGAGACAAGATCTGGGCCAAGACTGTCCGAATCTACCCAATGGAAACCTGAAAATGTGAAGGACTAAGTGTGTGTGCAAAGTTGGTGCATACCTGACTGAATGGAAATGCGTGCAATTCAAGAAAGTGCATAAATGAGTCAAATGGAAAAACCAAGAAGCTCATGAAGTGAGTCACCGCAACGACGACTGTTAGTATAGAAACAATGATATGCATGTGACACTAAGGAAAGGAAATGAAAAACTTGAAACAACACTTTTGAAGACTAAAACATATTGAAACACCAGTGGTTGTTCAATAAAAAACAGGAAACAACACTCATTCAATCCAAAAAATAAAAAGTGATAGAAAAGGGGGAAAAGGCATGAAAATAAAAACTTACCCAAAAAAGTTGCGTCAACTGTGTTGAAGGTTCCTAGATGCCTTAGGAATGCCAAATCTTCAAGATTGAATGTGAAGAATGAGCTCTAAGGCATCGTTTAAGTAGATTTGGTGAAATTATGGTTTATGATGTGCATGCCACAAATCTTAGGAAAATATGACACTTGGCTAGGAGTTTCTAAAAACAATTTGCATGTAACTCTTGCTACTAAAAATAGATACCTAAAATCTAGGGATTCTTTTCCCCTTTTTCTTTCTTTTTCGATAAAAGCTATCTGGCATGCAAGGAATTATTGCACAGTTCTAGAGGGAATCGGGAAACCTAACGACACATGCAATGGACAACAGCTAAGGGAAATATTTTGCGTTGTTTCTGGGCTGAGTGGCCCTGGTTGGCTAGCCTGCTTTGTGCAATTTCCAATGCAAGGTTGGCTGGCCTTCTCTTCACAATTTCTGAGTGTAGGGAAACTTCTGGGCTGCTCTATGCAATTTTTGAGGGGAAGATAGTCTACCCTTCAAAATTGCATAGTTTTTCCCAACAACTAATTGATCAGATGTGAACCAATGTGGTTGACTAACAGGACCAGTGAGTGAACACAAGCTATTGAATGACATATGAAATCAAATAAACACAAGTGCTTGATCAATACATGATAGCTGTAATGATTTCGAGGAGGGAGGCTCCAAAACAAAGTGAAGGGAAACTTTTGTAGGGTGGTTGTAGCCGCTATAACATTGGCGACACACTGGTAGAACAATAGTTATCTGTATGGACCTTTTTTGTGAAACGCGAGTCTAACTCCAAAAGTTTTGTTCAATTCTTTGATCTAATGGCTTCAACACTAAGCTTGAGTTAAAGATATTGTCCCTACCATTCTCTTGATCGGTCAACAAACATACCAAGCCAAGTCAAGTAGTTGTTTCGATTAGGTTTGAGGGGTATATTAGTGCACACGAAATATAGATGTCAAAGTCTTAGTTTTATCTCTCGTATTCCTCTACTTCCAGCAGGCTTGGACACTACCCTGATAGAGTCATGTAGGGACACAAGCATTGCTCTGCTACAAGCAAGCCTAGTCAGTACCTTGACAAAGTTACTTGTATCACCTCTCTGCGCAGGAAGCCTTTCTCTTCTTTCGCCTTTTTTTTTCATTTTTTCATTTTTCAAAGAACTATGCATAGGGACTTATTTATTTCATAAGTGAAAGAGGGATCTCGAATTATTGAGAGAAAAAGAGGTTGTCCCTTCAGAGAAGTATTTTATATATGCCTCTGACAATACTTGTTAAGGTTTTACCCCTTAGCTTACTCTACTTGACTGATCTAACAAGGGTTAACCCAAAAGAACTGATTAGAGTAGGTGGTACTATTTAAAGTGCAAGCATTGTGTTTTCACCAAGACTCACTCTAAACATAATGTGTTTTCCATTAGGGTATCATCGACTGAAAACAACAAGTGTTGATAGTTGTACAAGTCCTCTTGTACTTTACCTTTCTTGTCTCGAGAGCCACACATGGCTTCATGCAAAACTAAACCTATGGGTGAAAAACAAGCAAACAAACAAAAAGAAAAGGATAGAAGTAGATGAAAGCAAAGCAAGAAAACAAGAAACACAAACAACGTAAACAAAGAAATCATGCAAACAAAGAAAAATATGAAAGAAAACACTACTCCTACTCCTAAACTAAACAGTGCATGGGCCTCTTCACGTAAAGTGATATTTCCAATGCAGCCATCGGTGCATTAGTTGACCCATGTTGGTGAAGGCATGTTTTACAAGAAATATAAACGTGTAAACCAACAAACAAGAAAGATATAACATTGAAGACCAATATGCTTCGAGTTTAAAGATTTCTATAGAAAAGAAAAGAATAAAAGCACAAGATAAACATTTTGTGGACCTATCACAGTTATGCAACACACTGCGCGCAAACAATAAGCATGTACGCTCTTTTTACTGTGACAAATGAGCAAACATGAGAAATAAATACAACTTACGTTTACCAAGATTTTCTTTGTGTATGATTCCTCCAATGCATGAGCAATGGGATCATGTGATTTAGGTGGAGGATTTGAATTATGTGAACTAGATTGATATTCATTGTAAACAGGAGAGTGATGAGGAGCCTTTGGTGTTTCAACATATTTTTGATCTAAAGTGGAATCAATCTCAAGACAGCAAAGGCCTGACATAACCATCAGCTCGGGCTAAAGTGCCTTGACAACTTGTGGGGTTTCAACTTCATCAGCAGGTAGATCAACGAAGATGGGTGTCTTAGAAAAATCAACAATGAATGAATCAACATCGTGATCGAATGAAGGAGAAAAGAGATCATGAAAACCACATTCAAAAAATTTGTTATCTTCAGTGGCATCCTCATGATGTGATGAATCATACAGAGGGGTTGATGAGAAGCAAGAATGTTCACCCTCCAAATTTCCCGAAATGACAGATGAAATATTGAGTAGATTTGAAAACATAGTTGTGTCCTCTCTGCTATGCAATGACAGACTAACATCTGGTGTATCTTGTGAATGATTAGAAGTAGATGCATCTAGGAATGAATTCTCACATGGAAAATTAACAATGGTAGAATCATCGAAGATGTCAGGGAAAAATGAATGAGGTGCAAACATAAGGAGGTCATCCTTCACCATGGTCTCTTCTTAGGATTCCCACACATACTCATCATAAATGATAGCGTAGGTTGGTTGCTCAACACCAAATCCATCGACAACTTGACCCTCATGAACACTAAGTGTGGAGTTTAGAACTAGAGAACACAATAAAGTAAAATCTAGAGGATAAAGAAAACGCGGGGGCAGAGGTTGAAGAAAGAAGTCCACGTGACAACGAACAATCTCTCTAACCAAATATGTGTAGAGATCAAGAGCAGGTGGGGTGGGAGGATATGATAGTTCAACGGATAGATGCATAACTTCTCTCTCCTCACAATGAAAAGCTGGAGCTGTTTGATGAGATGAGGACGGGTAGTCACTTGTGAGAGCAACCATGTCCACCTTGGATTTATTAGCTTTAACACTGAGGTATGTTGGGGTTGGTTTGAATGATTCTAACACTTGTGGAATTTCAGATTTGTGTTCAGAAGGTATTGAAATATTTCACGAAGAAATTTCCAATCAAATTCATCCTCTAGGAATTTAAATGTGATATTACGAAAGCAGACACATAATTGCACTAAGAATTAATAAGGGGCTTTCCATAATTGAATAATTCTTTTGTTAAGTGCTTTACAGTTAAAGTTATGGAAAGAATCGGCTAACTCTCTAACAAAGTGACCAAAAGAGTGAATAAAACTTTTAGGTAGTGTGACAAGCCATTGCAATGGGTGCCCACAAAGTGTGAATGCAAACAACGTGCAGATCACGTAATCCTCATGTGTTTTGAGGTTGTCACATATATTGACAAAGACAAGACTATGCATCTACTAAGCTATTATGCCTAGTAATTGCATTGGAAGGAAAAAATAGTGTTTTGTGGTAGCAAGTGTGCTTTGGTCTCAGTTCATGGTCCCAAGGAGGGAGAAATGAGATCAAGGACTGCTTGATAGCCTTTTTGTGGATAATTTCTGTTATCAAACTGTTAAATCAACCTGAAGCATGAACAACTATCTTAATTATCGAAAACAACCTAAGTAAGAAAGCGAGATTTTAACCTATATAATAGAAATTATTCTATGAATGCAAGAAAAACACATAAAAGTACACAAAGGAGGTATTGAGCACTTGGATTGGGCCCAACCCCAAGACCTACAGCCTCCTAAGAAATCTCAAAGCTAGTGCAAAGTAGGATTCATCTTCACTAATAAAAAAATAATAGTTACATCACAAAAAAAAACGTCTGCAAGAAGAACTCGAGAATGTGCTGATACAGGGCTGCACTAAAGTGCGAAAATAAACTATTCATTGGCTAAAATCTAACTAAAATCTGACTAACAAAATTGAGGCCCTAAGCCTTCGTATTTATACAAATGGGGACCTCCAACAATCCTCCTAAAATCAAGGAACTTGGCTTCTTGGAACTGAAGATAACAACAGTCCTACTTGACTTGCTTGGCTGCCCCTTGGCTTTGTGCTCCAAGTTTTTGACAGAGAATTCGAGGTAAGGGATCATAAATAAAGGAGAAACCCTCCTACAAATCCTCTCCCTTGTTCTGCCATGAATTTGGCTGCTAAATGCTCATTAAACCTTTGATTTTGTCTCAAAATTGACCAAAAATCTGCATAAAGCACACATTAGACTTCTTAGCATAATGACTAACCCAATTCACTCTATTAGCATAAATATGATAAAAAATGTACAATAAACTAATGA
>APFE030744766.1:0-17812 GCA_000404065.3 Pinus taeda
TTTCTATTTCTCTTGATACAAGTACCTTTTGAGTGTATTTAGTTCAAGTGGGAGTGACAGGAGCGATTCAAAAGAGATCAAGGAAGCAAAAGACTACAAGTAAGTTCCTTCATCTCATCTAGCTACTATAGGAAAAGGTTAAACTACTTTCTTTTTGTTGTTCTAGGTGTAGTCACCCACCTAGGGAAAATGCGTTTATCTGTAAATGCAAATTCCATATAACAAATTGGCGACCACACTGGGGACAAATTGTCATTCCTGGTGGTTTACCCTCATCATATTACACCCTAGTAGACTTTTCTTGACTTTATTGATCTTATTTCAATATTTTTGAAGTGTTTTTAGTCAAAATTTGTGCTTGAATGTCTCTTGAAGCAAGTTTACCCATGTCCTAGTCAACAAGCCTATGTTGGGTTTGGACAATAGAAAATTTATCCTGGTGCCCAACAACCACCTTATACCAGATTTGCTCAACAAACTTACCCCTATCAAGGTTACTAGCAGCAGATTCCTTATGCTAGTATGAAGAGGGCTATTTCCCAGGCAATTCCATCTTACCCTAGTTACACTCAACCTGACCTTAATCAACAGTTGCCTTTTGTCGCAACACTTGAATTACTGGATTTATATCGTCTTACCAATGATCCAATTCTTTATGCACCTTGGTGGCTGGTGATTCCTCATAAATTGCCTTCCGATATTTCAAAATTCAATGGAAACCCTAGAGAAGACCATGTTATGACTTTTCATTTATGGTGTTCATCAAACTCCCTGAATGATGATTCAATTAGACTATGTGTTTTCCAGCGAACAATTATTGGTTTGGCTGCAAAGTGGTATATTGAATTACCATGAGCTTCGTTTGACAGCTTTAGATCCTTAGCCACCACATTTTTAACCCACTTCCAGTTACCCATCAATATGAAACTGGAATGGAACTGTTGACCAACTTTAAACAGACTACTGCTATTCACATTTCTGATCAGATTCATGAGTGGCATCGTCATCGTCAAATGGTAAAAACTTATGTTCTTGATCAACTTTTAGCTGAGTGGTTTATAAAATCCTTGTTTCCATCTATCACCAAGGATGTGGATAAAGTAGGAGTTGTTACTAAAGAGCAAGTAATTGCTTGTGCCCAATACTTAGACTTTATTTACACTCATTCTGGCACGCTATATGACAAAATTCCAAATGCACCTAGACCAGCTTTTACTATTCCACCACCTCCATCTAGTGAGGAATCTCATATCGGTGATGGTGTGGTTGGTTCTTCAAGAACACAAATGGCATGTAGACCATCTGGTCAAACACTTGCTATTTCCAATCAAACTTCTAGTGCATCTTATAATACTCCTTCCAAAATAAATGTCTTGTCATTTGACAAAGGTAAGAATGAAAAGAAACATGGAAGCAAGAAGAAGGGGAAAGCTAAAAAGAAACAAAATCCTCCCCTTCAAGAGAAATCATTTGATTCCTCTTCTAGGAAACCTCGTTATCTGTTTAATCTATAATGAGCAGCATTTTACGCAAGACTGTCCTCACTGCTCTGAAGTCTCAAAACTTCTCAAGACTTCTAGTGCATCCGTTGTGTTGACAGACCCTTTTCTGAATCCAAAGACTCATTTGGTTGCTACAGATCATGCTTCCACTTAGCAAATGCTTATGCTATCCATCTCTAAGCCTAAGATTAATGTTTTGGTGACTACACGAAGTAAATATTATAGTAATCCATTGTCTTCATCAAATAATCAGGCTTCATATCAACCAAATACTTCGAATTCAACTTCGTCTAATCCCATTCCACCATAAACTACACCAAAGTTAACAATAAAACCACCTAAGAGAGTTGTACATAAGTCTACATTCAACCCTCGAGCTTGAGCAACACAAAATTATAGCATAGTAGAAGATTTAGCTCAATCACCTTCTTCTATGTCGATGGCTTGAGGTGCTTCAAAACTGTCCCTCCAAAAAGTAGGCTTTATTGTCAGCAATTGATGGAATTGATCCAATAGATTCCAATCTTGTGGTTTTTAACCATGCGGGTTATACACCAAAATTACCAAGTCAGTTAGTGTTCTTGATCCAAGTAAAAACTTTGAATAAACTTGTTCATTGAACCATTGTTGACGAGGGTGCTTCTATTTGTATCATGTCAATAAGTTGCTGGAAAACAGTTGGCTCCCCGCCTTTGTCACGATCACCTACAACGTTAAAATATTTTGATGGTCGCACTTATACACCTTGTGGGATTTTAAGTAACCTGCAGATAAAACTAGGGGGAAAAAATGTAACTGGTTAAGTTGAGGTTGTTTACAGACCCCTTGACTACAACATTTTGCTAGGAAGATCGCGGGTTTATGCTATGGCTGTTGTGGTTTTGACATGCTTTCGTATGATCGCTTTCCCTCATAAAGGAAAAATCACAACAATTGATCAAATTGGCTTCTTTGCCTCTAGTTCATAGGCTATTGGAAGCATTCTGTTAGTTCACGAGAACCCGATATCTCTTCAGAATGTTGGAGTAGGTCTCTTCAAAGATTATTCTCTAATGGGTACTTTTTTGCTACCGTCACCATCACAAATGGCGGAAATTACAAAAGAGACTTGTAACATGATATCTTCCACTTCATCTGATTCATGGAAGATTCCCAACAATTCTGAAGATGATATGTATAATGAAACCATGCTGCTAAGCCCCATTGAGCTTGCATAGCAATCAATATTTTTGGCTTGTGCGGCAAACCCAAATCCATCATCACCAATTGTATGGGTTGATCATTCGTTAGAATATGGTACCTCCTCTGATCCTTTTTCACGTACATTTTCTACTAATGAAGGAATCATCCAATCAATGATGACAAAAGAAGAACCATGGGCAGATTATCATCATCGGTGCCATCTTCTATATCACATAGAAGATGTTTCAAATAAACTAAATCACCTTTTAATTGTTGATTTCCTTTTGAATTCTGTATTTATAGACACAGTAGATTTCAAATGAAACTTATCAAATATCGAAGAAACCATTTCTATCGGCATTTTGACCAAACTTGGAGTTGTACAAAACATCCATGTCAGCAAATATTGTTCTCCATTGGAACTTAAAACTTACCTACTCTTTCCCATGAATTCCATGATATATTTGCCTGGTCATATGAGGAAATGCCATGTATTGATTCCAGTATAGTTTAACATGAGATTAAAATGTATCTGTCCTGTTCATCCAAAGAAGGTTGTTTCCATAAAAGCAGAAATTGAAAAGCTTTTGCATGCTGATTTCATTTACCCCGTTCCTCTTACCGATTGGGTTTCCAATCTTGTTCTTGTCATGAAGAAACAAGCAACAATATGAGTGTGTGTCGATTATAGGGATGTTAATAACGCTTGTCCAAAGGACAACTATCCCACTCCCTTTATTGACTAGATAATTAATGACTATGTGGGATGTGAATTATTCTCATTTATGGATGGCTTTTCCAGTTATAATCATATCAATATCCGCCTAGAAGACCAATATAAAACTACTTTTATTTTTCCCTGGGGCACATTTTCATATAGGAAACTCCCTTTTGGTTTAAAAACATTTGGGAAACTTTCAGAGGGCAATGAATTATGCCTTCCATGACATCAAACACATTGTTCACCTCTATCTAGATGATTTATGTGCTCATTCACGGAAACGTGTTGATCGCCCGCAACATTTGAGAGCTATCTTTTTACGATGCCGACACTACAAAATTCGACTCAATCCACATAAATGTGTGTTTTGTGTTGGTTCTGGTCTTTTTCTTGGTTTTGTAGTGTCTAAAGAAGGAATTTGAATCAACCCTTTGACGGCTAAGCCAATTCTTGATCTACCTCCACCTTCCAATTTACTGCAGTTACAGAGACTCCAAAGGAAAGCTAACTTTCTAAGGAGTTTCATTCCCAACTATGCTGAAATGGCTAAAGGATTTACTCGTCTTTTGAAAAATGGGATTCCATTCCATTGGGACTAGGCTGTGCAAGCTTCCTTTGATGCTCTAAAAGATACCCTGATTCGAGCATCATTAATGTATGCCCCTAATTGTCAAAACGACTATTTCCTGTATCTCGTTGTTGTAGATACAACCATTGCTATGGTTTTATTCCAAGAAGAAGATGGGACTAAACATCCGATCTATTATTTGAGTAAAAATATCAATGATATGGAAGTTAAGTACTCTTATATCAAAATGTTAGCCTTGGTTATTATTCAAGCTGTATAGAGATTTCGCCACTACATCTTGCTTCGAAAGACCACTATCATTTCAGATTGCAACCCTATGACATGCATCTTGTCACGTCAATTGCTAGGGGTGAATATTCAAAATGGATCGTCATTTTTCAGGAGTATGATTTGGAATTCATTAAATCCAAGTCAAAGAAATCTCTAGTCTTTGTCGAGCTTCTTTGCGACCTTCCCTCTACCGATATCAATTTAACAACATAACCATCAATTCTGGATGAGTCTCTATTTTTTATTTCGTCATATGACCCGTGGTATGGAGATATACTGATCTATCTCCAATCCCAAACTTTCCAGCCCGATACCTCTTGCTTGCAACAACGACGTATACGATACCAAGCCAAAGATTATTTGATCATTGATGACACCCTTTACCGTTGTGGTATCGATATGATTTTATGGAGGTACCTCACTCATGAGGAAGCCGAGAAAGTTTTGAATGATTTCCATTTTGGTGCTTGTGGTGGACATTTATCTAGTTATGCTATCGCACATAAGATTCTTCGTGATGGTTACTTCTGGCCAACTATATTTAATGATTGCATTATTGTTGTCAGAAGTTGTCATGCATGCTAGATTTTTGACTACAAAACACAATTACCACCTGCACCACTACATCCTATCGTCGTTGTTGGACCATTTTCAAAATGGGGCATCGATTTTATGACATGTAACCCTACCTCGGCCAGGGGGCATGGGTATGTTATTGTCATTGTGGACTATTTTACGAAATGAGTCGAGGCCATGCCTACACTAAACAACAGTGGTGAGACAACTGCTCTTTTTTCTTCAACCATGTGGTTGCACCATTTGGTGTACAACAAGCTATAGTTATAGATCATGGTTCAAATTTTCACAATCATATGATGACTGAATTGACTGCCAAGTTAGGAATTTCACATGATAGTTCTACTCCTTATTATCCGCAAGCTAATGGACAAGTTGAAGCTATCAACAAAATTTTGAAGTGAATGCTCCAACGAATTATAGGACTTCATAAACAAAATTGGCATTTAATCCTATACTCGGATTTGTGGGATTACCGAACCTCAGTGAGAAATGCAACTGGATTCACACCTTTTCAATTAGTGTATGGTCTGGAGGCAATATTTCCTGTAAAATGTGAAATTTCATCATTAAAACTCACGATTGAACTGTTATCTGACACTTCTGAAGAAGAAGCACATTTCTTAGAACTCATCCATCTAGATGAAACACATCGTGAAGCCGCATCAGCTAATGAAGCGCATAAGAAATGAATAAAGGCACAATATGACCGAAATGTCAAGCCTCGCATTTTCTCAGAAGGAGACCTGGTCTTGCTTTATGATCAGGAAGTTGATAAACTAGGAGCATGGAAGCTTGAACCATTATGGATGGGCGCCTATATTGTCAAGCGTGTTTTGGCAAAAGGTGCTTATGGGTTAGTTGATTATGATGGAATTCCATTGTTGCAGCCCTAAAATGGGTTGTATTTGAAATGTTACTATCATTTATTTTGTGTAGTAATAAGCATTATATATATGCTTTATTTGCATGTGTGTGTGTTACAGTGTGAATTTTATATTTTTTTATGTGGTTAAATAATCCGCTTTGCATTTGTTGCAGATGTCATAATCTTTGGAACCATTTGTTGGTTATGTCGATGGTGCTAGTTGTAGTATGCAAAATCTATCTTCTGCAGCATGGGCCATATTTGCTCCAAGTGGTGAGTTAGTGAGTTTTCAATGGATTTGTATCGATCATTCTACGAACAATATCGTTGATTATAGTGCATTGATTGAACTCCTCTCTGGTGTCATTTCGCTTGGCATTCACTGAATCATCATTAGGCTAGACTCACAACTTGTCGTACTGCAACTTACAAATGTTTATACCGTCTGAAATCCAATATTTTATCATATGTTCCTTAGAGTTCGTCTCTTGGAAAGACATTTTGATTACATGCAATATCAACACATTTCCAGGAACTTTAACACATTGACGATTCATTAACAAACTATGTGTTAAACAGAAATTTACAACACATTTAAAAGTAAATGTTCAATTCACATCAATAGTTGAATAGGATAACACATAACCATATCAAAACATTGAAATTAAGATAGATAGATGTTTAAAAGTTTTTACAAAATTTGTATCCAAGACTCAAAACTCAAAATGCATATAGGAAAACATCCTAAGTAGACCTAATGATGCTCATGATAACAGGTCACAGCCTAAGATATCATACGCAATAGCCTCATCCAATGGCTAGGTACACCAATAGTATGGCATTGCAACCTCATCGATAACTCCTTGATCCGAACATCCGGAATACCGAGGGTTAACCCCTCTATATGATCATGTAACGCTGCCAGTGTCTCGGTCAAATCCAAATCCTGGAGAACTGCTCTTCCAACATTTCTCCACGTTGGTTCACCCGCCTCCTGTTGATGTCCCATTGGTTTAAGAGTACCAACATCTACATGCATGAGAACATTTTTAGCTTAGTCTTGGAAACATGAAAAACACAAAAACATGTAGAAATTAAAAAATTGAAAACACTTGGCCAAAACAATTTACCTATAGCACCCCATTGGGCACCCACGGGTAACCTCAAATTTGGATCTCCATGAAACTCCATCCCCGCATATGGATTATCCTCGATGACAATGTGTTGTCGACTGAGCCAACTAAATAATGCAAGAGGAAATGAGATTGATGATTGACCAGCATGTTGAGCCATCAACTCAACCCATCTCTGCATCCGGGATCTCTAGGACCATTCAAACTCAATGGTACATGTTGAGGTTGCACCAATGAGATTCTCTCTAAGGTAAAGGCGATCAAGATTGAACCATAGCTAAAATTCTTCGCCTTGCCACTCTTTACCTTGGTCAACTGCTCTTTCGTTGAAGAGAGAACTACCTCACACTAGTTGAATGTAGTTGGCTCAATACACTCAAGTGCAAACTGCATATATGATTTGTTCACCAGATGAAGTGTCACACTACCCGCCAATTTTGCGATAGTGAAAAGGATTGTTCACAAGGGAAAATCAGAACATCCATGATGTTGATCTTCCCATCTTTACTAGGTTGTGACCCTGGCTGACAGAAATTTCGAATGTAGTCCCTCACTGATTTACCCCCATAAGAAGAACCTGAAAGAGATATGGGGGCACCACGTCTCGACAATCCTATAAGGAAGTAAACATCAACAATCACTATAGGGAGCACTTTGCCCCCTATGTGAAAATCCCAATCCACTGGATCCCATGAATGAACTAGGAACTGCAATATTTCTAGTTGTTACCTCATCCCAGACAACCTGAAGTATTTGAGTAACCCACAGTCTCTGAGGGCCTCAATTGTACCCGGATCATTTAGGGCAACCATATCCTGTTCTTCATGCTCTCTTTCATGTCAATTAATAGTCATTCTGATCCGATCAAAGCCTGAAATCAAACCATAAGCTTAGTTAAGATCCATTTCATGCAAAAAATTGAATTTTTTTGGGTAAAATAGGAGAAACAAATTTCTCAACTAAGCCCAGCATAGCCCAAGACTTGAGACAGTGCATTGTAGAGCAGCTACCCTTATGTTTGGGTGCATTGCAGTGCAGTTTTCAATTTGTTAGGTTGCGCTGATACTAAGGCGAGGTATATTTTTCGTAGGGACCCCAAAACCCTAAAAAAACTTGCCTAAAACTGCAAAAGAATGAACTTAAATGGAAGAGAAATGGTATATCTCCTACCTAGTCCTGATGGCGCAACAAATGATCCACAGCATCTCTCGCAATTAGTTGTTGAAGTTCGAGGTAAAAATTGGTTCAAAGCACAAAACTGAATAGTAAATATCAAATGGTGAAAATGACTTGGTAAATTCTTATTTTATGTTTATTTCGTGTTCATTTAATGAATAAACTATAGTTTTTAGATATTTTTACCAATGAAACAGGTATGTTTAATCCGTTTGGTGTTTCTTTGAACAAGTTTACAGCTGATACAGTGAATTTGACGTGCACGATCGTGAATTGTACTTTTGACCATAAAGCATACTTTTATCTCTTTTTTGAGCTTTGTTAAACATCAAAAAAGGAACCCCCCCTAGAGTCCTCTTTAAGCTCTTTTCAGACTCTTGAAATATGAAAAGATTGTCGAGCGCTTGTCCTTTTCAACTCATTAATGGATTGGAAACAACATCTACTCAATATAAGTTTAACCCTTTTCCATACTGAGATAGATTATTTACAAAAAAGGAATACGTTGATCGAACATGGTAAATAGGTTCTCTCTTGTATTATTTTACGCTTTTTCGAACTTGAGAGACAAATTTATGAAAAAGAACTTGTGGAGTTTTCTTTTTGTTCCTTTTCAAACTCTCTAAACATGAAAAGGATTGAGTTCTCATTGTCGTTAAACTCATTAAAATATCAAATAGCGACAAACTTGTCCATCATGACAAGATTGAGTTTCACCTTCACTAGGCTCGTTAAAACATCATATAGCAATGGATTCACCCGAAGGGTGGAATTATACTACAAGCATATGTTATCCTCCTTAAGCTTGTTAAAAAATAAAGACGTATTGGTCAGAAATGACTGGGGAAAATGGGAAAAGAGGTAAATCACTTTATGGTAGCAAGTCGCCCTTAAACATGACACTTTCACTTCATCTCTGTGACTATTTGGGTTGGGTTATCTACTTGATGGTTATCATACCTATGGTCTATCACACCATCCATCACTTTGGTTTTGGGTCAATGCTGCCAATTCATTCAGTGTCGCCGACAAGTTCAAGAGAAGTCACTCAGTGAAACTCATCCTTTGCAATACTCATAAACCTTCATTTTCATGACCATCATTCCTAAATCTTGTGTCGTTAGTCACATTCCATCTCCAACATCATTACACTCATTTCATTTCGTTGATGGGGGATACATCAAGGCCCTCTTGCAATGAGTTGCTTCTTGTCAACATCAACACATTATCCAAGAAGTTGACTTAGAAACACCCTTCCAATACCTGCAGGCTTGCATACATCAATGGCATGTTTCTCGCTTCATGCGACAGGTTGAAATCACTGGCCTTCGACCGAAATACTTTGTATGGTGTTCGACATCAAAACATTATTCACACCATGTAGAATGTACTGTAGTACCTTGAGAATCATTATCATTATCGGTGATCTCTCTCGTGTCTGTTAATGGATTACATCATTGACTGGTAATCAAACCGTGTCTTTGCATGTTCGAATTTAGATCACATATTCACATGGTTAGATTCATACTTGAGTGAATGATTGGACGAGATAGAAGACCCCGAATCTAGTTTCATCCATCCGGGCTACGATTTCAGGAGAGTACTAAATCATCTATACAATGGATTTACATGAATGGTCATCCTATCATGGGTCTATATCTATAGACGACTATCTATCTACATGTAATGAAAAGTTTATATGTTGAATATGGGTATGCCTTCCCTCATAAATTCATGAAAAAATTCAAAATATCATGATATTATGTATTGTAACCGATGCAAGTCACCACCCGATTCAAATCCTCTCTGTCACATCGTAAAGCATATCACTCGAAATTATCATTTTTGACTTCGTGATTTAGGGGGAAACTGTTATAGGTCTATTTGGGTACATCACTCCCTACATTTAGATCAGTACTATTAGGGCTCATCAAACCCTAATTTAGTTGTTACATGCCCTAGACAAGTCATCACATTGAATGCTTCCTTCTATGAAATTTTCTAGCCTGAAGCCTTGCTGAAATGCCTCCTTGGGACACCAACGCAGCCTTGGTTAGGGGTAAATGCGCTGCAGAGTAGGCAAGCCCATTCTGGCCTGTACTGCAGTGCACTTAGGCCCTCTTTGACTTGCGCTGGGTGATATTGAGCAAAATTTGCATAGGGTTATGTGAATATTCCTTGAATATAGATGATTCTAGAAGGATCCCATCTCTTATCTCCTCCTATGAACTCCAAATTGGATAGGATACGGATCCATTAACCTCCTATCCTCTCATCCCTTGCTCCATGGAAACTAACCCCAAGTTTGGAAAACCATTCAATACCCTCATTTATGACAAAACCACCTCCATTTCCTATAAATTGAGCACTCATCATAGTGATTAGGGGGCTAGAATCTAAAGTTTGTAAGGAAATTCTGTTGGTTTGAGAATTGAGTTCATGTCAAGCAATGTTATGCTGCTGGAATGGTGTGCTTTTGATGTCGTGAGGGTTGGACTGAAGTTGGAGGAGTGGCACAAGATCAAACTGTATTTGGTGATACTCTTCCTTCAACATTAATAAAGAGCTTATTCCTTTTCTCATAGTATTGTTCATATTTGTGATGATTATGTGTTTCAATGTCTTCGATTCCATTGTTTTATAGTAGATAGATCATGTATGCTTTGATCATTTCTTGTTTCTATTTCTCTTAATATAGGTACCTTTTGAGCGGATGTAGTTCAAGTGGGAGTGATAGGAGCAATTCAAAAGAGATCAAGGAAGAAAAATACTACAAGTAAGTTCCTTCATCTCATCTATCTACTGCAGGAAAAGGTTAAACTACTTTCTTTCTGTTGTTCTAGGTGTAGTCACCCACCTAGGGAAAATGTGTTTATCTCCATATAACAGCTAGTCAAAAACATACATACATATATACACATAAACATTAGCATAATCATGATCACAACATAATTACTACATAGCATAAGGTTAAGGTTGAGATAACTCCCTTTATCTGTGCACAACATTCACAAAATTGAGAACAATAGCTCCCAACATAGACAATGCATCCTATGCCTCAAATCCATTTACTTTACCTTTCCTGATTAATTTTCTCATGACTATCCTACCACCGTCCATTTACATCAATGGACCCAACCATTCTAACTAGTTTGCATACTCTTGCGTTCAACTGCCCTTATACATGCACCAAGCTTCATGCGGGCTTTACATTACCTGTTGGGTTTCATCCATCTCTTCCCGCACTCCATTAACTTCCCTCTTTCCTAATCAATTCCCAAGACCCACAAAACATAAAAGGAAATAACAAGGACAAACAAAAAGAAGCCATGAAAACCAATACAATACAACACAAACAAAGTGGCATGATCATGCACTAGACGCAATCAAAACCATAAATCAAGCACAACAAATCACAAAAGACCAAAAGCAAAAGACTAGCAACAAACACCATGACTCTATCCCCATGGTTCCTAGTGCTTCCAAAGGAAATCTCAACCCGAACCTTCTTCAATATTCCATGATAGTCTCTTTTGTCATGCAATTCCCTGCATCATACTACCATACACACATAATTGTCAATGTATAAATAAATATAACAATATACTAGCTATCTTACCTTGCCATGCTAAGCACGTTGCCTTATAGCTGAACATATTTGTGTCATGTCTTAAATGACTCCAATTCTCTTGACATATATAGCTATAACTGGACACCAGTTGTTATACATGTCAAATCCATGTCCATGAATATAGCATATATCCACATAATTTTAGACAAATTAGGGTTAAGAAGACTTCATGTATGCAAAGCACTCATTCGTTTGGAATTACGGTATCCAAAAATAGCCAAAGAAATTCTCACCCAATTCCTTTCCTTTACGTTTCTACAATCGAATCTTACTATGTATTGTCGCATCACCCAATTGCTAGCTATATGAACAAATCAACTATTACCTTGTCATGCTAATACCAAGCATGTTTCCCTACAACTTCTCACACGTGTCAATCACATGTTCCAAAGATCAAGACAGCACATCTATTAATCTAAAATCAACCTTTACTAAGTATAGAAACCATGTCATACTCAAAAATCAACTCAGATTCATTAGTCATAATACATAATGCTACAACTATCACCTACTTACACTCACGTACATATCAATTGTCTCAACACATATGTGTTAGTACAACCATATTAAAACAAGATCACTATGCCATGTAATCTTATAGACACATACGCATATCATGCAAGTAATGAAACATTCAAATAACAGATAGGTGACATAATAGACACCAAACACTCAATGGCATAATCAAATATTCAAGCACCAAGTAGATGACATAAGAAAACTCATACCTTAATGTATCTCAGGGGAGGCTATATTCTCTGCGCAATCAATCTAGATTAGCACGATATAACTTCACAACACATCAACTCAAACATAAATAAGGTCCTGATATCCATAACAGTAACTAGCTAACATGTTCACATCATAAACTCACAAACAATTGACGTTCATGCCTAACAATCACATATGCACAGTCAGTGTAGATTAGTATAACAAATTATCACAAAATATATACTCATACCTGAATACCATTACCATAACCATTTGTACAAGCCAATCCAGATTAGAATGATACATATAACATCAAGATCCTAATGCAATAGCCATAATCATCAAGCTAACTAACATATAACAACAACAAGTTAACATATAACATACACTTCAACAACATATAACATAATCATCAAGTCAACTAACATAAAACAACAACAACAATGCATATAACAACAAGTTACTATCCTTCATGATTATTTGATGCATGTACATATGATCACACTAATTAACTAACATCTATCATACATGTAACCATAATAACACTAGAATGACAAGCATATAATTAACCCTAATGCTTATAACAACCATTAACCACATACCTGCATGTCAAAGATACAAACTTAAATGGAAATCTACTCTTACCCCGAATTCTTGTGTTGCAATATCGCTTTGGTGATCTGCATCTCCTACTCTATCTCATCCAACACATTAGAATCATAACAACCAACAACATCATTATGACCTAAATTGCATACAATGACCTCATGATGCATGTTTGACCCAGTGTACATGCATAACCATAACCATGACAATTTGTGCATAACAACATATAAACACTAACATGCATAACAAATGCATATACAACCGACATATATTCATGAAAATCACATCCCAACACAAACATCATCAACTTCCACATGTCAACACAATTTTAACAATCACTACCACCATTCATACATAACAAGAACATATACAACCTACATGCATGCATGACAATCCACATTCTTCCCATCCATTCCAAGTGTTGAACCATGCTCTGATGCCACTCTATGGTATTAGATATCACCCAAAAAGAACGGAAACCAAACACCACCCAAAGAGAAAGAAACCTGCTCTGATACCACTCTGCAACACCCTCCGCCCACAACTACCCAAGTAACCAGGCAATCGAGCTAAACATGTGACAAGAAGTTACTATGATATGATTTGACTCCCTATGTGTCAATTGAGGAAGTGGAAATGGTGGAACATATCACACACACCTTCCACATCAACAACAAAACTTCCAGGAGCCGTCCCAATCACTTAGGTAACCAGCCCTTGAGACCAACTAAAGTTTTAGTGCATCAAACCCCTTGACGCTCCCTTGATATGGACAAGGGTGCATTTGGGAGGCTCTAGAAGCTCCCACATCAAGGAAAGGGGAGATTCTGAGGACTTTTTTCCCCAATTCTGTGCCTACAACTCTAGGATTTTTCAAGCTCAGAGCTTAGGTCACTACCTAGAAATCAAATACATTTTCAGAAATGAAATTTCACAGTGGTACAAAGATACATTTGCAAAACATCAACGAGGACTAGACTAGACATCTACTAGCCATCACAAGCATTTCATCAAACATGTCACAAACATGAAAGCTACAAGTCTTAACAGCGTAACTAAGCATAGGAGTCTCATACTTATCTAAAAATCGCCAAGAAGCATTGATGCCTCAACACATTAGCTGCAATTTCATCTATTAGGCAATAGATATATTGTTAATTCATTTATAAGTAAAAATATGATATGAGCCAAACATCATGACAGTCATAAAACTCATTCATAACCAACATATAAACATTAGAGATGCTAAGCATAGAACAACCATATAATCCACATAACAATAAGCATATTTATCCATCAATACCATAGGAAAGAGATTTTATTTCCACAAGAAAAATGCAACCAAGTCTGGGACTTCCACATACCACCCGACCATAGATATGGTTGAGCCAAATCTCTCTTCATCCAATTGTCCTCATGCCATATTCCAAGCATGAATGTAAGATATCATGGAACAATCCATCAAAATTGAACCAGGGATTCCAGAGGCAAAACCACCTCAATCCATCAAACAGTAATTCCACCTCATGATCTAACATCACAAACCATCATCAGATTGGTCTCTACCCAAGCCTTCTAGGGCTCCAGAGCATTTGTTCCAACCAAGGCTTCCAAGACTAGTAACTCAACCCACAGTTGTCGTCGGGCTTCTAGAGTGTTTGTCCAACCAGGGCTTCCAGAGCGTTTTCCAACTAAAGCTTCCAGGACTAGTAACTCAACCCAAGCTGTTACATAGATTCCAAAGCGATTTTCCAACCAAGGCTTCCAAGAACTAGTAACTCAACCCAAGCTAAAGGAAACATGAGAACCAACCAGAAAAAAAAAAAAATGAACCCACAACATCATGATTATCCTAGAAATGGTAATAGGAAAATACATTGTCAATTTAGGCAATATTCCATGCCAATGATAGATCATGACCAATAAACCAATGCATATTTTATGCTTGCCAAAACTAGTGAGGAAAACATATATGCAACTCGGTACTTACAAGCAAAACTCGTTGTAGTTGTTGATCCCGATGTCCTCTTGCACATTCCTGCTCTTCCTTTTCCTTATTTCTCTAAGCATCCAAGTATGCCACACTCTCTAAGAATGATCCAAGAAAACTTTAAGTGTCCAAGATTATGAGAGAAAGAGAATAAAATGAGAGCTCCAAAATTGAACTGAAAAAAGTTGGGAAAAAGCTTGCCAACTGATCCTCAGAAGACTTTTTATTAATGAGGCTTCTAATTTCTTCAATTTTCCATTATTTTCCTTCATTTTCCTCCCCGCATGCAACTTGTGACCTTTCACCTTCCTTTTCTCCTAATTTCCTTTATTTTCATATATAAAATGCTAATTAATTCCTCTTGCCTTCTCAAATTCATTTTCCATTTCCTTTGCCAATTTCTGTAGCCATTAATAAACTGAAGTCACACCCACTAGGATGTTTTTTCCACCATTCAGCTTAGAATACGTGTCCCATGACCTTGGTCTTATATATTTTTACATGGATTTTTAACCAGGGTTGTTACAGTTTATTAATTAGTTTGGTCACTTTTAGTGTTGTCTCTTTCTAGTGCTCTGGCATTGCAGAAGGCATAGCTTTTGGTAATCATATCTGACTCCTTTAATGTTTTTTATTTGTCCTTTTTCTTTTCTAAATGTTAGAGTATGGAATATTTATTCTCATTGTTTCGTGTTTCGTATCTGTGGCAGGTTTCATGGGAAAACCCCTTAACAACTTTGGCAGGTTTCCATTGATATGAAGGTATTCATCTTCCTATCTTTATTATTCTTGGGTATATTTTTGTTGTCTCATAATTATTTTAAAGAATTTAATTGACTCAGGGTTTCCTAGTCTGATCAAATGAACATCCACCCATGATTTCACTGTAGGTAATTTAGTTAGGTTTCATGTGTTTCCACACTTCATCTAATTTTTTCTTGTAACACTTCTTTGCTCACCAACTGGGATTTGCTGCAAGGTTCCAGGTTAGCTCAAGGTTCTTAGGTTTTTGAACAATTTGACTAAGGTTCCTTTCCATATTTTCTCATTCCCTCAGTCCTTCTACAAAGAGGGTGTTAAACTTTGTCATGTGGTTTAGCACCATTGTTTGTCGCAAAAGGGGATTTTCTTCAATTATATAGAGGGGATTTTGTTTGTGCCCCTTTTTCTTCCTTTTGGTTGCTACGAAGGTTCCTCACTAGTTTTGTTTCACTTTTTAACCTCTATTCCCACTTTCCTTGTGCAGATATGGTGGAGTATACTATGGAACCCATGACCACAATTCTTTTCTGCTTCAAGTGTCAGCATAATGAAACATCAATACGCCAGTTACAAGTTAAATTTCCCCCTTCCACATTTCTATTAGAATGAAGGCTTTCTCATTTTTGAAGAAAATGTCATAAGAAAACTTATTATATGGTTTTCCATGAAGGTAAAATTAGTCAAGAATATTTCATAAGGAAACAATGATTATTGTAGATAAATTTCTTTAGTCATTAAAATGTTTCACGGCCAAGTGGTATCTTCTATGAAGGAAAAGATATGCCATATCCATAGAAATTGAGCTCAAATTCCTTCAACATACCTTTAAATTTGCAAAAATCCATAATTCTTCACATTTGCAAATATTGTTTCAAGATGGACTTGATGGGATTCAAAACTTATTCTCCATTCAAGCCATGAGGGGTGTGATGTCAAATCTAAATTCATATTTTCCAAGGAAATATGGAAAATTATTTTTGTATCAATTTTGAGGATTCTAGAATTTTACTCCCTATTCTAGAAGCATATCTTAAGGTACGAAAGTGTGTTATGTAGAATTATTGTGATAGATAAGGAATTCATTTAGGGGTATAGTCTTGAATTGCATGACTGGTGTTTTTAGAAGGACTACTCCATTTATTTCTTGGATTTTGAATCCAAATTATTGTGTTATAAAATTTGAGAAATATAGACTAATTGGTTCATTTTCAATCCACTGCATCTTTTCTTTGATTAGTGGTTAACTTGTTCATCATTGACCTTCATTGAACTATCTACTAAATTCCTTCATAAATTGGTTATAGTAATGTTATCATTAGTGAAGTCATTTAGGGGGGTAGTATTGAATTGCATGACTGATGTTTTTGGAAGGACTACTCCATTTATTTCTTGGATTTTGAATCCAAATTATTGTGCTATGAAATTTGAGAAATACAGTATAATTGGTTCATTTTCAATCCCTTGTATATTTTATTTTATTAGTGGTTAACATGTTCATTGTTGGCCTATATTGAACTATCTACTAAATTGCTTTGTATGTTGGTTATATTAATGTTATAATTATCTCTAAATGTGTTGTAAGAAATCTAAAAAGTAAGGAGTCAACTTATATACCTCCAATATTCTTAACCATTTCCATCTTCATATCTGACATAGGGATATGGTGTATTCCTTATTGAATGCAACTTTGTGGATTAGAAGTTTTTCTTGTATCTGGTGATGATTTTTATCTTTGAATGAGGAATTAAGATTTAAATATTTTTTTGACTTTATAACATAATGCTAGATCATATGCTTATACTCATTACAATGTTCAAAGAAATTATTTCTGGTGTAGTAAGAAATAAGCTCCTAGTAATATCAAATTTAACACATCCAAATGACCATAACGCCATGTTCATTCAATTTTGCAATTGATATCATCATCAAAATCAATAGCTAGTACTACATTCGTACATTAACTCCAATATGTATTTCATTAAACTGACAATCAAATACCATGCCGAAAATCTCTAGAAATATGCAACATTCCAAACATAAATACAACATAAACTTCTACAACTCAATCTTAGAAATAATTGGATGCAAACAAAAC
>APFE030744773.1:2876-73928 GCA_000404065.3 Pinus taeda
ACACGATGGTTTTCGGTCCATGGTATTGGATGCTTTGGCATGTATAAATATGTATTGTAACATTGAAAGGAATATAATGAAAAATCAAGCTAGTAGTCTTGGTTTTGAGATCCAATGGGAAATCTCTGTGTATATGTGTTTTATGTGTTATGCTCTCACATTTTTATTTTTCCTGTGATTTAGAATTCGTATGCAGGTAATTTCTGTACGGGGTTAAAACCTACAAGTACACATCCCCACCTTCATCTGATGTTGTTTTCACCTCTACAGAAGGAGCATCATCAGATCCCTTTCCTTTATTAGGAGCTTCAAATTTACAGTCCCTTCTGAAGTGCCCTTCCTTTCCACATTTCCAATACACCACCTTTATAGGTTTTCCTGGAGATTTAGATCTCCCACTCGATGGCTTATTTTTGTTTCTGTTTTGGGACTGTCCTCATACAGACAAGGCATCACCATTTTGGTTGTCCATATTTTTCCGTCTCATCTCCTCCATCGGCAAGGTTGAGACTATTTCATCAAACTGTAAAGTAGTTGCATTGCTACCTATTGCAATAACCAGACTATCCCACGAATCTAGTAGAGAACACAACAAATTGATGCACTTATCTTCATCTGAAATTTTAATATCAACCTAATGATAATTGACTTACCACATTATTGAACGCATTCAGATGCTCTGTCACAGAGTCTCCATCTTTCATCCTCAGGTTATACAACTTTTTCCATAGGAATAGTTTATTCACCAGAGACTTATATTGGTACAAAGTCCCTAACTTGTTCCACAGAGCCTTTGCCGTAGCTTTCCCTGATACGTTCAGCAATACTGAACCTAAGACACACAATCGTATTATGCTCTTTGCCTTCCGATCCAACTTCTTCCATTATTCATTGGTCACTCCCGTTGGTTTAGTATCCAGATCTACTGCGTTCCACTAATCTTTACCCCCCAACAGATCCTCCATCTTGAGTTTCCAAAACTCAAAACTTTAACCATTGAACTTCTCAATCTCTATCTTTCCGTTGCTCGACATCTTCTTTCACCACCAAAATCGATCTCGCAGATCTCCCACTGAACAAGGTCTACCACAGGCCCGAGCGAAACCCCTGAGCAAAAAAGGTGTCCCCTTGAAGCCAAAACAACTCTGATACCAAATGTAGGTTTTAACCCTGTACAAAAATTACTTGCATACAAATTCTAAATCATGGGAAAAATAAAAATGCAAGAGCATAACACATAAAACACATATGCACAGAGATTTCCCACTGGATCCCAAAACCAGGACTACCATCTTGATTTTTCATTATGTTCCTTTCAATGTTACAATACATATTTATACATTCCAAAGCATCTAATACCATGGACCGAAAACCATCGCGTCCAAAACCATGGACCGAAAACCATAGGTAGGTTCGCCCAACCTAATATAGGGTCCAAAAAAAAAATTCCTGGGGTGCTGCTCTGGACCCCGTAGTGGGGGGCTACCCGCTCCCCTCAAACCCCCCAGATATGGGGGGGCTGCCGCCCCCCCTGTGACCCCTCCGCTGCCCAATCGACACAACGAAAGGGGGGCTCCACCCCCCAGTTCACTACGTAGGTTAGTCGTGGAAAGAATATAACACAACTCAACAATACACTTGCTTTTATTTATTTTAATATATAGCTTGGCACATAAAACCCCGGTCTTTTTTCTTTGCACAAGATTTATATCCAATAATTCATCCCTTAGCAGGACAACATGTTATTGACCAACACGAAAAACTAATCACCATTGGCTATGATAGATGTAGCATAATACAAGTCATCCCTCTCCTCATAGCCCGACACTTTCCTTTAGAATTCCTATTTAATCTCTTTCCCTCAGTAGTATAAGGTGTCTTGGGCCTGCATCAATGGCACATTTTATAAAAGAGCTTATCAATCACAATTTAAATATCACTTTACAACTCATCCCACTCAGTAACAGCTTGAAAGTTATTTTTTCCTCCCCTTTAGAAATCGTCGAGATGAACTTGGAAATACATATCACCAATTGTCGGTGCCTCTACCCATTTCACGATTGGTGCACTCTGATATAATACCGCTTAAGGCTGACCCTTGTTATTCTACTCATTTGAAAATAAAGAATGTAAATGATGAAACAATATCCTATGGATTTCCCTTAGTGGGATGATGTAGGAATAACACATCATTTTCCATGATGTCAATTCACCCTATGCCCTTGCACCACTTGTCTTAAATACACATTGTCATTATTGATCGTCATATTATGCGTTCCAGATTTAATGAGTTAATTGAATACGGAAAATAGTAAATATGAACTTAGGATGCAATGCTTCAATTTATCACTGTTTTTGCTCCATATTTGGTAATTTTCCTTACCTTTGTAATTTCCTATTAACATGGGAACTTCAACTGAAGTTGTCATTAGCAAACTGATATGGAAAAAAGGAAAAGAGAAATCCCTTGCTCAAGCATCCATTGGTCCTTTTAGAGAGGAAGTTAATGAGAATATGTCATATGAATTCATGTTCTCAGATACAATTTATACCATAGATTTTAGAGTAAAATCTTGGAGTTCCATTTATAAATTCTTTGAAGAAGAAATGAAAAATACATCGGAGGATGCAACAATAGTTGCAAGCTCATATGAGGCTGGCTTGAAGTCTTCGTACACAACAATCGTTGATGCTGATAAGTCTCATCTTCACAAGGTTGTGACACTCCCTCAGTTATTACTCTCTATAGATATGGTACAATGGGTACTGGATGAAGTTGATATCAGTGAGTGCTTATTTGTCAGCCGCCAAGGAAAAAAATGGTTCTTTTGGGACCAAGAGTATTTGTGGTCTATATCATTTTCCAAAATCACAAGTTGAATACAATGCTTAGTTTATGGAGCATTATGTTAAGGAGGAATGTGAGGGGGACAAAAATAAATTTCCCCAAACAAATAAAGATTGGATGAAAAATTATAATATGTTTAAAGTAGAAAATTTGGGAAAATATGGAATTCTTCCCCTTGCACCCCATTTTTTCTATGTCTCCTCCATGTTCTGCCACCTTTATGCCAAGCAAAACTATTGAAATTTTTTGAAGGTCTCGGTTCCTTTAATTGAAAACACTTGTCACGACTATGTCTTTGATTGGAAGAAAATGTTATCAGATAACATGGCAACACATATTATGTATTTTTTTTCTAAGAATATTATTGAATATGTGCCACCCTTCTATATGCCAGGTTATATCATGAATGTCATCTCATTCTCCCTCAATTTTCCTTACACAGGATTGAAATGGACACTTGCAAATCCTCTTCCCATCAACATATACAACAATATCCTCCGGGAGGAATAATTTGAACATCTTTACTGCAATTTCCATTTGCTTAGGATTTCTAAATGAGTTGAAGCTAACAACCATTACTTTTAGAGATTTTGACCCTTCCAATGTAGCTCGTGATGTAATTGATGAAGCACACATTAAAAATTATGTTCACAAGCAGAATGAATATAATGATATGTTTTATTAGGCCCTGGCATATGAACTAGTTTATTTCAAGCCCAAGTAGTTGGCACCATACAAATTTCATAATTTCATTGTATACAAAGATTTCAGAAAGGCTTCATTTCCCATGAATTTTCTTAAGCTTCCTAAAGGTGTTGGATTTTTCAAAATGACCAACAACACTAGATCACAAGAAACATTTCAAATTTCCACTAATGAATTTTTCTTCCATCAAGCAATCCTCTTCATCTAATCCTATTCTTACTAATATGAGTAAGGGATGGAATGATGTTTTGAAAATATATGTGAAACTAATAAAGAAAATGATCCCCTCAGTCAGGATGCCACTCAACAAAAAATTCCTATTACTCATGAGTCAACAAACACTACCCTTACACACTCTTTTCCACTTAACAAGAGTCCTATGAATACTCGAGTTAACGTTGAAGTCATTCCTACTCACCCTATTTCTAATATTCAACTAAATGTTGAACAAATCCCTCCTATTTAAATTTCCTATCATAAACAACATAAATTAGTTATCAAAAAGGGAAGGAAGAAGAGGAAAGTTGGTAGAAAAATTTCTCCTACAAACACTACTTCCTTAGAATTTCTCTGGAGGAGTATTGCAAGAGCCTAGCATGAAGAAATTGAGAAATTGGACCAGTATGCAGGAGTGTACTCTTCAACCACTATTGACAGAGAAAATAATACGAAATAATTTGTTCAAGATAAGGATGATAAGATACAATAACTCAAGCAACAATTGACCCAAGCATAAACAAAATTGCATAAACAAGTTGAGTTCGTAAAAAATCAGTACTTTGAGGAAATTAGTCAACAAGATGATCAATTAAAGGCATTACAACAAGGTTTAGAGTAGGAAAATTCAATAACTCTTAGTGTTACTGATTTTAAATATGAGGCCCTTTAACTCCTAGCTTAGTCTGCTAAAAAACAACAAATATTTTCCAAAAAATTGAGTTTAATATAGGAACAACACAACTTGAGCTCTAAATTTGTCGATGAATTAGTTAACATAAAAAGTTAGTATGATGAGGCCAAGAGAAATATCAATGATCTCTTGGAATGGTAGGAAGATAAAAAAAGAATCTAGCCAAACTGCCCAAAATTCATGAGGCACACAAGTCCCTAGTTCCTAGAAATTGGAAAGAAAGAATTTGTTTACTGAAAAAATTTGTAAATGACATGTGAGATCTCTCATGCTCCATTTATATGTCTATCACCTAGCCTATTTTGTAGGAAAATTCACTTTCAAGCTATAAAGAAGATACACTACCACATGCTGAAACATTTCAAAAAAGTTTGGAAGACGAAACCATAGAGATAAGAAAAAGATTTGAACTGTTGTCAAAGGTTAATGTTGAGTTGAACAGGTTGTTTTTAATCAAGCCACATGGTCATTTACGAGTTCTAAAGAGTCTCACTAACTTAATAACTTGGATACTGCCACTTCTTCAGAATTTTGCTTTCAGCTATCAACTGATAATGAAGCCACAATCTCCTCAAGAGATGACAACCGTTCTATAAGTCTATCAACTATGGCAAAAAACTACTAGATCATCATTAGCTTGAAATTTCTTGCATTGGATTTTATTTTCAAATGTAATTATTTTACTATTTTATGCATAGTTATTTTTCTTTAGTTGAAATAATTCTGGAGAATTAGTTTCTTGTAAAAGACATTATAAATAAGGCTCTTAAACTCATGCAAAGGGGTTCTGAAATTTTGGAAAATGAGCTTTAGTTGCATTATTGTACTCAAGTTTCTTTTATCAATAGATTTGAACCATTTCGATTCTAGTATGCAAAGGAAGAGGGTAGAATTGGTACTTTTATCTTTTGTATTTTCTGTTTATCTTTAAAGGAATTATATATATATATAATATATATATATATATATATATATATATATATATATATATATTATTATATAATATATATATATTTGTTCGACATTGGATAAACCAGTGCTCCCCGTGTGTTTCATGACATGTTCTTAACCACCTCTCATGAACCCATTAACTCCAGTGATGCGTTCATTTACTAACACCTATGGGTTCTGGTGTAACGACAATATCAAACAAGTGGTATCAAAGCCAAAGGTCTCGAGTTTGAATCACACCTAGCTCATGCTGGGGCGTTGGATAAAACAATACTCCTCATGTGTTTTGTGACATGTGCTTGACTACCTCTCATGGATCTGGTAACTTTGGCGATGTATCTATTTACTAACACCTGTAGGTTTTGGTGTAATGAAAATTGTGTTTCCAACAATATAAGCATTGTTCTTTGTAATGTGTTATTTTCTTAGATTAAAAAATACTAACTATTGATATGTGTAGATCTACTTTTTCTTTTGGTACATTGAACAATTTAGAGTTATTTCATATGTGAGTGTGTTAAACATTAATTTGATTAACTATTTAATCAAATTAACATCCTTTAATTGTGATTGTTAACATTATATATTGAAAATATTTATTTTCAATTTTTATAGTGTTTCCTTTGTATCACATATGCATTTATAATACCTAGTTTAAATATACTAGATAATAAAATAATTTTAGATTTGTCTTCAGTTTAGTTATCAATTTATTTTTATTTTCTCTTTTCCATCTTCACATAGAACTTTTATTAGTGGTATTTGGACCTATTCAAACCAGTTGAAACCACATTTCTAAATGGAAAAAGTTCTAGTTTGGGACCTTGAATGGGTGGACTCCCAAATGTTAATGTAATAAATTTTAGCCATCAAAATATTTGGCACTAGAAGGAGGGTCACTCGACTATGAATGGAAAGAAATCCACACATTAAAATTAGTAGCGATTCCAAGATTCAAATCTCTGCCCCAATCCTCGCCTTCAACATCTACATCTCATTCTCATTCTCCACCTCCTAGATCTGAAGTTTCTCAACTTTTGCACATATCTACTATACATATGAAAAGATCCTCTAGTGAACCATCAATGAACACTCCCCTTCTTATTGAGCCCCCTGAGTCTCCTGAAATCCAAATTGTTATACATAAGCTTGAATGATTTTCAATCTTAAGACAACAATCCTAGATTCTAGAAACTTATTAAGGAAGTATTGGATCTTCTTTGAAATATTCTCAATTTTTAACCAAATATCAAAGTGAGAAATTACGAATTAAGCCTTTTGAATTTCATTTACAAGCTCATCATAGAAAAAAACCTATTGTTGGATTTGATTAGGCTGCTAGTGAGAATATCACACCTTATTCACCACCTCTTAGTCCTGCCAATACATTGATCACATCACAATATTTAAAATCTTCTTCTTTCCCTCCTTTTATTTCTACTTCATGGATTACATCTTCTAGTTCTCCATCCTCATCCTCACCTATCCTTCCACCCTTATATACTCTTATTTCTTCAACATCTTCTGCTATCTCTTCCACAACAAATCCTATTATAATTAGCAAAATGGCAAATTGACCTTGGAATTCACAAGGAGTTGTAAACATAACACCTCTTTTGCATCCTCTTACAAAGCATCCATAAATGGTTTCCTAAGTGCAATCCAGATGATGATCTCCCAGTTGAGGAACATATTCACAATTTAATTTTTGCCATTAATCTCAATGGTGTCTCTGAGGAGGATGTCGTATGTAGGATTTTCACTTATACATTTGAATGATCAGCTAGGTCATGGTATTTTCCTTTGCCTGCAAGCTCAGTAAATAACTGGGATACCATTGATGAATAATTTCTTTGTGAAATTGGAGAAGATAAAACTTTGACAACATTAATTAATGATTTAACTAACATTAAAGTCATATCTAATTAGAATTAAAAACTTTAGCTCTAGGTTTAATAAACTCCAAAATAAAATATCAAGTACAACCTAGATGGTTGAATAAGTACAAGTTTATTTGTACATTAGTGCTCTTCCTTCATCCATAGCCATGTTTGTCGATAGGGCACAAAAACAAACACTTGTAGATAACATGAAATAATTCTTAGCCATTGAAAAGAGAATGTTGGCACTAGAGAAGAAATTTGTTGCTAAAGAAAGGCAACCTACAATGAAAGTGACATTTAAGGATGAACCAAAGAAGAAAACTAGTGAAGCCACATATGGCATGGAAGGGTTACAAAAGGTCCTTAAGACAATGTCAAACAAAATGGTTGAGTTAAAGAAACCACTAGGTTGTATAGTGATCCTTGTTATACATACAACCGAACCACTATAAATTTTATGTTGAGCAGAGTTGGGGGAAGAGGCTAGGGCTAAGTCCTAGACATTTTTCACCACACACCTATGATACCATAGGCATAGGAACTGAGCATGTGGGGATTAGCCCTAATGCAAGGTCATAACCACACGAGATACACCATATAACCTCACCAACGGAGTTTGGAACAATAGGAGAGGGGGGTTGGGTCGTAGTCCTAGCCCTAGTCACATGGCCATCTCACAACGCCCATGACAGAAGGTGGAAGGTTCGAGCCCATAGGTTCTTGCATAGGGGCCATCCCCAAGCCCATATGACAGTTCATATGATCATAGGCGCAGACATTGGGGTTCTAAGTGGAATGTGCCAAGGAAGGGGGCTAGACCTAGGTCTTATGTGACCTAATGTTACCTCACGAAAAGTGTAAAGGGGCCATGTGGGAAGGGTGGGCAGTTAGCCTAACCCTTGGACCCATGGCACTTATATGACCTCTTGCCTAATGCTTAATGGGCTTAACCAGAGGGTGCGGGCATTAAGGCCCACCCCTTGGCCTTATGTGGCCATATGGCCTTGTTTTTCGGTCTCCAAGGGTCAAAGGCTAAATTAATCATGAGAAAAAATGCATCGATGGTTAGCTAAATTGTTGCTATGTTACCAATATTTAGGGAAGATTTGTAGAACAGTTTGAGAGAAGGTCAAATTTGGAGGATGGTTAGAAGTGAAATTTATGGGAGAGCTTGGAAGCTCATAATGTTTTGAGTTTTTATCCAAATTGAGCTCATAAAGAGACTACTTAGGGGTTTTTGGATGTTCTAAATCCATTGGTAACCTCTAGTATCTAATTTGAGAACATATACAAAGTATTTTTGTAGGTTTGAGAATAAATTTGTATGGGCCAGTTAGGGTTTGAAAGTAGTTATGGAAGGTATTTCTACATGGATAATACCTTGTAGGGGTATTCTTACTTTTAGAAGGCTGCTGCAATAGCTGTAACCAGAAGGGTTCAACTTAGGTTCAACTTCTCTTATCATGAAGTTTTGTTTATGTGCTTCAATGTAGAATTGAAGTGTTCACATCCTTGTTTTAACTCATTTTAGTTGGAGCATGTCATCTTTGTAGAAGATGCTTTGAGTTGTTGTTTTTGTGAGATTTATTTATTGGAGAACATTACCTTATAGGGGTAATAGCCACATATTTACCTGCAACAAATGTTTATGTACTTCATTGGTACTGAATATATGATTCGTCTAGTCATGTTGATAGGCCTGGAGACATAGCTAAGGAGGGGTGAACTCCGTTAACAAACCTTTTGTTTTTCTCTCCTTTATGTCTACATGTATTATGTGTTGTTATGTTCATTATGTTAAATTACATACGAAGACTAATTCATGATGAGAAGAGACATTTGAAAAACATGTTGTTTCAAGACCCATTTTTAACCTTGCAAAGCATTGACATGGTCCTAAGTTTTGTTTTATTTGATTTTGGAAAAGAGGAAGAAATCACTTAATCAAATTTCAGATCAGTTTGGTATGAGAGCACCACTTGACTAAGTTACAAGAATGGGTAGAAAAAATAATCTCAAAGAGCTCGAGGAGCATATTTTGGCTTTTTGGATGGAGAGCATAGAATTCAGAAGGATTTTGGAGATAGTTGAAGAGGAGAAGAGCAACATGTGCTTTGTATTACAACAAGTTATTTATGAGGAACTTGTAGAAAGTTCAACTCCTGCACCAGCAAGGGAAACCTCCAGAAGGAGGCCAGTATGTTTTCATGGTTCAAATAGTGCTTTTGGACCATATGTGGAAGATGTTGCATGTAAATTTTGCAAACATATTCAAGATGCACACCATATTCCAGTCGACAAGAGTGGGTGGCTAGATTCATCTACAAGCTGGCCATCATCGTCATCATCAAATGATGAGAAGATGAATGAAATATTTAAGGAGGTAGTTGACATCTCAAGTACCAAATCTTCCATTTATGTGCATCACAACTCTTTTGTAGTGTTTGAGAAACATACCAAGGGCATAGGTATGAAGTTTCTCTCCAAGATTGGATATGAAGGTGGAGGTCTTGGAAAAATTGGTCAAGGTATTACCAATATAATTATGGTTGAGGAAAGACCGAAGTACCGCAGATTGGGATATAACCAAAAGGACTTTGGAGAATGCTCCAAAAAACTTTCGGTACATTAAACATATGAGCATGATATGTCACCACCTTGTGACAATCGTCGAAGATGCAACTCTAGAGATAGGTATAACCCTCGAGAGTGTTTTCCAATTCATGGAAAATTTGAATACTTGTGGGATCAATACCCTTGTACATTTGGTGATGATTTTGACCATTGAGTAGTTGTATGTGAGAAATGTATGATAATGGTTGAACAAATTAACAAAACTTTGGCCATCAAGCATAATGAATTTATTTCGCATGAGAGAACTTCTATGTCAAAGAGTTCAAAAATAGTTGTTACTTGAAATTATGGTCTCTACATTGTTCTCTATCTAAGCCTTTTCCATGGTCTTCCTCTTCATTTGATGCTAATTATGAACCACACTTGTTGGTTCGAAACGCATTGGCCAAAAATTTCTCTTATGTGATTTCTATGGAAATACTTTTCTTAATTCATTATGGATCACAGGAGCCTGAATTCAAAAAAAAAATAAAATTATTTGTGCTCATTCAAGGTGCATGGACATGAAACTAAATGATGTTGGAAGTTGCATCTGGAGCTTCATTCAAATAAAGGTAAAAATATAATGCTGCATAGTGCAAGGGAAACAAAAGGTGGCAAAGAGCACTCTCCACAATCCTAAGTGACCTTCAAGGCAAGATGGTGCAAGAAGAGAACCCGTGAGCCTAAGAGAGGCAAAGTTTGGGTAAACTTATTGTAAAGTTGTTTTGTAAAATTTTGTAAATACTTGTTCTCATTACATGTTTACGTACTTTTTTAAAGTGAACATTCATTTTCAGTATCTTCAACAAGTAGATGTTTTTCATTGATGCATGTATTGACTTGTTATAGGCCACATGTTAAGGAATTTTGTGAATGTACATGATTGTCATTCAAAGTTGTCTACAAGTTGTCATATGTTCACTGATAACAATATTTGATTTGAAGCTTGTGCGTATTGAAACTTTGTTTTTAAGATTTTATAAGATGCCTATGTATTGTAGGCAAGGTCAATCATATCATAGAAAATTTTGCAGCAATGTATTTTTCATGTACAAGCTCAACTTGAAGACGTTAAAGCAAGTTTATTTTGCTTATGAATTCCTAGATGGGGTCAAGTTTGTCTTCAACAGATTAAACTTCAAGATGAAGTGTTTTTGGAGACATGAAAAGATGACAGTACAAAGAATGTTCAGATTCCACTATTCAGTATTTTGTTCTTGCAATAGCGATAAGAATGATGGCTTAATTCTTAACAAGACAATAGGTCTTCATGAGGATGATAAGTGAAGTGCCTTGATTGTGGCTTGAAGGGCACTGATTGAAAATTTTGCATTTTGGATTGAATTTTTGGGTACTTTTGAGTTCAAACCTCATTATATTGACAAGGTAAGTAAAATTGTGGAGTCCAAAAGTTCCTAGTGGGGAGGTGTGATCACGTGATCAATTTTAAGCTCAAAAAATGAAAGTTCCCATAACTTCTTGAAACTAGAACCAAATTGAAGAGCTCGCCAATCTGAATGCAATGCAACTTCAATATCTGAAAATCGATATCATACGCTCCCAATATCATGTTATGATAATTATCCCAATCAGGTGAAAAAATTGCAAATTGGTTGTAGGTGCGCTCATTGGGCAGGGTGATTGGAAATGTTGACTGGGTTTCTCTATCCAATGGCAAAATACCACTTGTCCTCTCTAGATTAATTTGGATTTTGATAGGTTTTTATTGGTTTAAGTTGATTTTAAGTGGTCCAATGGATGGAAACCACATGTGCCAATGGATTGCTACAACGTGTCCTCCCAACGGTGGTGTAAAATTATTATTATGGGCCAAAATTCACTCAAAACGATCGAATACCTGACCTCTAAATTAAAAATGCAATGCCTTACCACTAGAATGTATGGTGGTCCTTGTTATACATACAATTGAACCACTATATAAAGTTTACACTGAGCGGAGTTAGGGGAAGAGGTTGGGGCTAAGCCTCAACCCCCAATCACTGCACGCCTATGAAACCACAGGCAGAGGACCTTAAGACCCAGGGCTTATCCCTGGCCCGAGGTCTTAACCACACGACATATGCCATATGACCTCGGCAACAGAGTTTGGCACAACAAGAGAGGGGGATTAGCTCTTATCCCTAGCCCCAGTCACGTGGCCACCGTACGTGACCAAGGAAAGAAGGTGGAAGGTGCTAGCCTATAGATACCCAGAAATGGGCCATCCCCTAATTCGACCCGACAAGAAGGGTGGGCTGTTAGCATAACCCTGGGACCTGTGGTCCCTATATGACATCTCGCACAATGTTTAAGGGGCTTAACAAGCAGGGACAAGTGTTAAGGCCCAGTCCTCAGCTGTATGTGGTCATATGGCCTTGATTTTTAGTCTCAAGGGGTCAGAGGCTAAATTATTTGTCTAACAAAATTCACCAAAAATTAGCTAAATTGTCCCTCCATCAGTGATTTTAGGGGTATATTTGTAAAACAATTTGGCAAAAGGTTGAATATGTAGGATGGTTAGCAATGAAATTCATGGGAGAGTTTGAAAGCTCCTAATTTTTTGAGTTTTTATCCAAATTGAGCTTATAAAAATGATACTTAGGGGTTTTTGGATGTTTTTAATCCATTGGAAACCTATAATTTCTAATTTGAGCACATATATAGAGTCTCTTTGCAAGATTGAGACTAAAGCTGTATGGATCAGTCACGGTTTGGAAGAAGTTCTGGAAGGTCTTTGGATATGGAGAAGACCTTGCAAGGGCATTCTCACTTTCAGAAGGCTACTGCAACAACTATAAATAGTAGGGCTTAGGTCAAATGAAAATTCTCTTATCATGAAGTTTTGTTTATGTGCTTCAATGTGGAATTGAAGTGTTCACATGCTTGTTTCAACTCATTTCAATTGGAGTATGTAATCTTCATAGGAGATTCTTTGAGTTGTTGTTGTTGTGAGAGTTATTTTTAGGATAGCATTACCTTGTATGGGCAACAGCCATATATTTACCTAAAACAAATTTTTATGTACTTCGTTGATACTGAATATATGAGCGGTCTAGTCATGTTGACAAGCGTGAAGATGTAGGCTAGGAGGGGGTGAACTCTATTGACAAACCTTTTGTTTTTCTCTCCTTTATTCCTACATTGATTATGTGGTGTTATGTTCATTGTGTCAAATTACATATGAATACTAATTCATGGGGAGAAGAGAAATTTGAAAAAATTGTTGTTTCAAGACCCATTTTTAACCTCACAAATCATTGACACGATCCTAAGTTGTTTTATTTGATTTTGGAAAAGAGGAAGAATTCACCTAATCCAATTTCAGATCACTCAAGGCTTTGAATGTTGTTCCCACATCCCCCTTACCATCAACTGTTATTACAACTAAGGCTTCTAAGAGTAAAACTAAGCCTAAGCCTCCTACTACATCTTCAGACAAGGTTAATCCAATAGATGTCATTCTCATTTATGATCAGTCAAATTCTCATGCCCCTCCTTTTCTATTAACTTTTGAAGTTTTAAACAAAAACATTCATAATTTTTTAATTGATTTAGGCACTTCATTGAACATTATGCCCTATTTAGTTTTCTTAAAGCGAAATGTGAAGCTAGAAAAATATGTCACACAAAGAGTTCAACTAGATAGAACAAAAGTTAGATCTTTAGGTGATATGAATGAGTTATTTATTCGATTTTCTTCAAATCCTAAGGTTTTCCAAATTATTGACATTCTGGTTACCGAAATTTTATAATTCTATGTTCTTATTCTGAGTAGAGATTGGTACGAAAAACTCAACGGTTATTTTCCTACTGATTAGTCTCACTTTTGGATACCCTATAATGGAAAACAAAACCATATTAGGATTGATAGAGAAAAACACATGAGTTATACAGTAACTAACCTGGGCATAGGAAATGAATCTTCCACTTTCATGAATAATATCCTTGGTAATTATTCTGCTCAATCATTCTTTGGTAGTTTTCTTCGCTAGCTCTATCCTCATCCTTTAGAATATGTTTCATCACAAATTGATTTTTTTTCTCAAATATACTCATCTTGATGTGTAAAAATTGTAGATTCTTATTTAAATAATTTTGTAGAAAGTTCGTTTTGGACCATTTAATTTGATGGATCGAAGTATAATGATGGCATGGGAGCAGGTTGTATTTTTGTCAGCCCAAAAAATGAAAATTCCATGCTTAGCTACAAACTTAATATTGAATGTAGAAATAACATGGAAAAATATGAAGCACTTGTGAAGGGATTGCAAGAAATAATTAGTCTAGATTTCAAGCTCCTAAAAGTCTATTGTGATTCATAGATAGTCATCAAGCAGGTAAGAAAAAACATGCATTGTGTTTTTATCCATTTAAAGCAATATCAATCTTTGGTGCAAGACTTAACATCTCATTTTTTGGCATTCAATATTAGTACTATCCCAGATTATAAAATGAAAGTTCTGACTTATTGTCCAGAATTTCTTATAAGTTAATTTCGCCCGAAGACTTTAGTCTTGATCACTTTTCAATTCAACTGATCCTTTGTCCTTGTATTATTGAAAATGTCACCATTCGAGTGTTTTCAATGATGATGATGACATCATAATTTTTCTTACATCAATAGATTATTGATGAGTACATGCATGATAAGGACCTTAATAAATCCTCTGAAGAAAACATAACATAATTTTTTTTCCTAAATCAATAGTTAAGTTGGAGGATCTCTATGACCTTAAAGACAAATTTAAATGCCTAATTAATTGCAAAATACAGAGTTCTACTTTAAGGTTTGAGGTTATCAATGTACATACTAAAGAAAAAACCCAAAATATTAACCTAGGACTCGATCTCTCTCCTAATGGAAGACATAGCTTCATTCGCCTCCTTAGAAGATATAATAATTTTTTTGCATGGAGCTTGACGACCTTAAAAGACACAATACTTCAATTATTTAGCATACCATTCCCATCCTTGTAGAAGTCAAGTCTGTCCAATAGAAACTCAGGATAATTCATCCTAATCTTAAGTCTCATATTAAAGCTAAACTAAATAAACTACTCAAATCCAAGATCATTTTCTTATTTGACATTCCAATTGGATATCTAACCTAGTCCCATGCGGAAAAATAATGGTGATATCAAGATTTGTATACATCTTAGGAATTTAAATAAGGCATCTAAGAAGATAATTTCCCATTGCCTCCTATGATGCAAATTTTGTAATTCGCATCAGGATTAGAATTAATGTGTCTCTTAGATGGATTTTTGGGTTAAAGTCATATTCTAGTACATCCCACTGATAGGTTGAAGACTACCTTTAGGACCAAATGGGGCACATATGCATATCAGAAAATGCCTTTTCGTTTTATTAATGCAAGAGCCACTTTTCAGAGAGCCATGGATATAGCATTCATAGGTCTTATTAATAAATCAGTGGTAATCTATCTCGATGACATTACTATTTATTCTAAAAAATGAGGTAATCATTTACAAGCCCTAAAAGAAATATTTGAATGATGTTGAAAGTATGACATTTATCTGAACCCTAAAAAATGATATTTTTCATTGAGTGAGGGAAAATTGTTAAGATTCATTATTTCTAAAGATGGCATCATGATAGATCCTGATATAATTAAATCCATTTCTAAAATTGCTTTTCCTCACAACAAAAGATCAATGCAATCTTTTTTAGGAAAAAAAAAAATTGTAAAATGTTTTGTCCCATATTTTTCTCAAATTATCATGCCACTACAAAATATTATTAGAAAAAATGCAACTTCTAAGTGGAGTATAGCTAATAAAAATTCCTTTGGCTCAATCAAGCAAGACATAATATAGACTCCTTCTCTGTCCTCTCCTGATTATTCTAAAGAATTTATTTTATATACTTTCACTTATGATTGTTCATATGCACTTGTGTTAACACAAAATAATGATGAAGGAGAAGAATATCCAATTTCCTTCAATAGATCAACATTACACGGGACAAACCGAATTACTCCAAATTCGAAAGACAAGCCTATATAGTCTTCAAGTCTATCAAACATTTCAAACCTTTTCTGCTTAAATCTCATATGAAAGTAATTGTACCATTTTCAATCGTAAGACGACTACTAATTTAGAAAGATATTGGTGAAAAAAAGATAAAATTGGGTTATATATCTTCAAGAGTACAACATGGAAATCAAACATTCCAAGATTGTGAGGGTACAAAGCCTTTTGCAACATGGTTGTTGGTTATAGTGATTCTACATCAAAAGACATCTCAGGTGAACATAGAGATATGTGTTATCAACTCAGATTCTCAATATGCAAACCTCATATTTTATTGAACTCATCGATATGCACTTTCTAAATTAGAGCCTAAAAACAAAATATCCCTAATATTGAAATAAAATCAATATCAACTAAATGCTACTCTTTTTTGAAAAAAAATGTGATTTCATTTTTCTTAGATGTCTTGAAAGGTTTGAGGTTTACAAGGTCTTGTAAGAAATGCACGATGGACTAGTTGGAAGACATTATGGAGGTGACACAATAGCACATAAAAGCCTTCATGCTAGCTACTACTAGCTAACTTTATTTAAATATGTTCATATTTATGTCAGAAAGTGAAAAATCTGCCAAGCATCTTCAGGTAGAGAAAGGAAGGTTACCTTACCATTACAACTAGTCAACATTGAACAACATTTTGAACAATAGGGAATAGCCATAATAGGTGAGATTTTTCCTCATTTGTCCAAGCAACATAGGTATATTCTCATAGCTACAAATTATATTAAAAAATGGTTGGGGGGCATCTCTTTGAGAGTGGTTAATTCAGAACAAGTCATTGATTTTATTGATCAACATTTTATCACTAGGTTTGGTGTCCCAAGTGCCTTAACGTTTGACAATGCGTCATGTTTCTCCAGTAATTCACTAACTGAATTCATTCTTAAAAGAGGTTTTAAAGTTAAGTATTCTACCAACTACTACCCTTAAGGTAATGGGTTAGAAGAATCTACCAATAAGAATATCTTAAGGATTATCAAATGAACTATAGATGACAATCAAAGAAATTGGCATAATGCCTTAATTTTTTCTCTTTCGACTGATAGAATAACTTATAAGGCATCTTTAGGCACTTCAACGGAATTCCTAGTTTATGAGAAGGATGCATTTCTTCCACCAAAAATAGCTTTGACTTCCTTGGATTTAGTACAATCAATTGAACACCAACCTTGTTCTTCCCTTCAACAAAGATTATCTCACATATTCAAACTAGAGGAAGAAAGGGAGAAAGAAAATTAGACCTATGCTAAACATCATAAAATTGTTAAATATTGGTCTAGTAATGGTTCAGTTGGTAATTAAAAAGTTTCAAGTCGGTGACCTAGTATTGAAATGGGACAAAGCCAATGGAGAAAAGGGTAAACATACTAAGTTTCAAAAAGTGTGGTTAGGCCCATTTTAGGTTGCAGAACAAGTTGGTTTATCTACCTTTATCTTTCAAGATCTTCAAGGGAGGAAATAAACTCTCCCTATAAATGGACTAATCCTTAAAAAATATTTTTCTTGAATTCACATCATTACTTTTGTAAATATGTATATAAACATATGTATATCTAGTGTGTTTCTGGAAAAATAAATACCTCATTAGAGAAATTGAGAGGTCTAAAATGGACCTCCTAGGTAATATTATAAACTAATAGTGGAAACTATAAAATAAGATTTGATTACATCATCAATTGTTCAAGCAAAAAAAGAAAAAAATAACTTTTTCAACTTGTATTTTCGACTTTTCTCCCCATGGTTTTATCCAAATTGTGAGGAGGGGTACTCGTTCAATTCAGAATTTGATTCTTCATCCAAGGATTACCCATGTTGCATACTTTTGATGGACCTTGCTACACAAATATTATGAAATACCTAAAAAACATGATTACAATCACGTTTTTCATGTAGTTCACATTTTTTATGTAGTAGGGTCCATCGAAAGTATGCAACATGGGTACTCCTTGGATGATGAATTAAAGCATCCAGCGAGTTCTCTTGCTCGAAATTTGAGTAAAACAATAAGGACATAAGATGAAAATATGAGTTCAAAAAGCATTTTTTATTATTATATATTTTTACTTTTTTACTGCAAAAATGGTGATTCATCCCCCATGGTTGACATCATCACCCTGAATCCTATTGGTTTTTATAAAGTTGATTTTGGCCGTACATTTTTGTTTTGAAGCCCATTTTTTACCTTAAAATTTCTCTAATGTTTATTGATCTAACCTTTCATTATTTAATTTGATTTGTGGAAAAAACCTATGAGCAGTTATGAAACCAACGTTTCGGACTAGCTTGGTGAGTCCATCATCAGGGCAATGAGATTTTAATTTGAGAAGGAGAGCGAATTTCAGAGCCTTATTAATAGTTATTGAATTTTTTTTTTTTTGGTCGGCTTACAAATGTTGTTTAGTTTAATTAATAATAATTTTTATATTCACTTAAATAAGTATTTTATTATTATTTATTATTAAATTTATTTAATTTTATTTATTTAATAGTATTAAATTTTATTAATATATATTAATTTACATTTAATTTATTTATACTCCTTATCTATATCTTAATATTAATATTATTATTATTAGTATTTGTTTTGTTATATTTGAGTTATATTTTTAATTAAGTGATTATTATAATTATTTGGTTTAATTTAATTAATAATAAAATTATATTTATTTATTTAAAATAAGTATTTCATTTTATTAGGATTATTTATACATATAGAATATATGTATATATATTAATATTATTATCATATAAAATATTTATATATAGTAATATTATTATATATTAAATGTATATGTTATGTGTATTATTATTTATTTTATTTAATTATTGTTCATTTATTACAAAATATATGTATAATATTATATTATTATTATTAATATTATCATTATAGGTATTTTGTTGTTCATTAATATTATTGTTTATTTTATTTATGTATTATTTATTAATTATTATTAGATATAATTAATTTTTTAATGACACTTGATTAGTGTTTTGATTTTATTTTATTTAAAAAGAGGTTTCCATGTGTTATTTAATTTTAGACCGTCATTTATGTTTATGTTATTGGAGGTTTTTTCAAAATATGAGATTTGAAATACTTCTGGCTCTGGAAATTCTTATCTTCTCAAAATTTAGAGCATTGTTCATTATGTCCCTTCCATGGTGGGACTTAATGTCCCTTCATTATGTCCCTTCATTAGTATTTTCACTTTCACACATTTCTTTACTTGTATCAGTTATGTAGTTATGTGTTGTGATTTTGGCTTTGTGATTGGGCAATTGGATTTAATCTAATATTAGTACATAAGTTTTATCTTCAAGGAAAATCATAATTGAGATGATATTACTATTGTTTTGTTCAACTTTCCTAAATAATAGAATCCCTGTTTATAGTCCATTGTGTTTTTCTTGTCATTGTTTTATGAACTATTTTAACCCCAATTCAATGAAGTTAAAATATACATATACACAATTTCTCTAATGTAATTAGCTCTTTATATAGAAAATTAATCAAGCAAATATTAGTTACCTGAAAACATTTTATGTCATCCTGTTTCTTAAGGAGTGGATTTTCCTACTCATCCATTAAATAATTTTTTTGTGTAACTAAAAAATATAAGAAATTAATTGAAAGATAGAAGGTAGCATCACGAGCTAACCTACTATGATCATGGGTTCTATTAGTAGTGACATTACCATACGTGGACACCAAGCTAGGGTAATAGATTTTAGCCCAATGATTATAAGAAGAGAGGTCTCATCATGAGTCATCGTGTCTGCTCCTATTAGGATCGTGAATGGCATTGTCAACATCTGGTCACCAAGTGAAGACAATGGTTTTTAATTAGTTTAAATAATTTTAATTAAAAGAAAATGTGCAAAGTATATATGCTCTTAAAATTCTTTCTTATGCATTGGATACTAGCATATCTGGGGTTAAAAGGAAACCCCGTCAAGCCTATGGATGCCCGCTGACAGCAGTGGCTCTACTTGTGGTATTGAAGTTGATTTTTGAATAATAAACTCTACTGGTTACTTTGCATTTTCAAAAATGACTACCAACAAGGTCTACTGTTGTTAATACTTACTTTACAATAATTGTATAATTTATTGGGCAAATATTCACAAGTTCATAAATAATGATAAACAAGATTTTTCTTTGTGTCTTGTGCATTAAGGATATATTTGATGGGAGATTTGAATTCTAGCATTTTCATGTAATTTAATCTCTATTCCTTCATTTTTACAAATTTCATATTCTTCATTTTCATAACATAGATAATTGTTTCACCTAGTGCGCAAGTTTCACCTAGTGCACAAAAACCCCTATTGTGTATGTAGGCATAATAAATGGGAACCCTTTCTTTTATATTTTTTTACTTTAAATCAAAACGTTTTTATAATAAATATTTTGAGTTTATTGGCTTTCATTAAAGTAAAATAAATTGATAAAGTCCAATGAAGAAATTAAAAAAACCATCGTAACCCAGACTTTATTTTAGGATTTATAAAGTTTCTTTTCTTTTAGCTTGTTTTTTAAATTTCATGATTTTATACATTTGATTTTATTTCTTTTAATATATATCCCAACACATAAAACCATGGTCTTTTCCATTTGCATAAACTTTATTTCTAGCTAGTCATCACTTAGAAGAATGACGTGTTATTCTCCCACATTAAAAACTAATCACCATTGGCTACAAGAACATCATAATACGATTCACATTGCCGCTCATAGCCCTGACCTTTTCTTTGACATTCCTATTTAATCTGTTAGGATTTCCCTTAACAAGATAAGGTGTAGTGGGCCTGCATCAATGGCACATGTTATAATAAAGCTGGGGCACAATTTCAATATCACTTTACGACTCATCCCGCTTAGTAAAATCATCGAACTTATGCTTCTCTCTCCTTTATAAATTGGCGGGATAAACTTGGTGGGACAACTCACCAACTGTGGGTCCCCTACCTATTTCGTGATTGGTGCATATTGATATAATGTTATTTAAGTAACTTATTTGTAACTAAATAATTTAAACGACTGAAATAATAATTTTTGACTATTTTTTATGGAAATGGTCATAGATGTATGCCGTACTTAACATAGTTGAATCCTAAAATGATATCTAATATAATACACTACGAAAAACCTAATTCTTAATATCCTTTGAGTTTCCCTTAGCAAAATAATGTAAGAATAACACGTCATTTTCCACGTTCCCAGTTCACGCGATTCCCTTCCGCCACATGTCTTAAATATAAGCAGTCATTATCGATCATCATATTAACATATGCATTCTAGATTTAATGAATTAATTGAATACAACAAATAGTAATTATGAACTCATAATGAAAAACTTAATTTAAAGGGTTGATTTAACTTTTTTTTTTATCTTTGTTTATTTTCCATATTCGGTAGTTTTACATATCTTGGGTGTTTTTTTGTTAATAGGGGAACTTCAAATGAAGCTACCATCAACCAACTGATATGGAAAAAGGAAAAAAGAAATCCCTTTTTCAAGCGTTGTCTAGTTTTTTTTAGAGAGGATGTTAGAGGATGTTAATGAGAATTTGTTAAATGTATTTTTTCTGAAAGGAATTCGGATTTTCCACAGTGTTCATATTTTATGGTAGAAGTTTCGAGTCTGAACCTAGACTCATCATCAGGACAAATTATGTGGAGAAAAAAGGAAAAAAGATAGATATAAATATGAAAATAGCTAGATGAAAAGACCAATTGGCCGACTCATTATCTGTTTATTATTTATATTATTATTTAAGTTTCTAGTTTTCATTGTTATATATTAATAATTAATTTTGTTATTCTAATCTTTATTAATATAATATTTAATATTTTGTTTAATATTTATTGCCTTTTAATTAATTTATGTATTCCATTAGTTTTATTATTAATGTGTTTATTAATGTTATTCATAGATTTGTTTATTGAATCTTTATTTATATTGTTATATATGTTATTTGTTATTGGTAATATTTTTATTAATTTATGATTTTTAAATTTAAATATTAATGTCTATTCTTATTGTAATTAAATTGGTTAATGTTAATATTATCTTAACTGTTATTTAATAGTATTATTAATGTTTTTTTTGTTCTGTTTTTTTTTTCCTTTTAAATGTTATTCTAATTATTTTTAACTAATTTTTGTTCATAATTTAATTAATTATTTTTTATTCATATTTATAATTTCCTCTTAGTTATTAATTATTAATTCTAGTTAATACTCTTATATTATCAATATATTTATTAATTGTTTTTATTATATTATTATTTTTATTATTATGATATTTATTATTGCTCCTATCTATACTTATTATTCTTATCTATTATTATTGATATTTATTTTTATTCCTTGTTGTTTATGTATCCTTATTACTATATTAACCCTAATTGAACTTCTTAACTAACATTAATATTTATATTATTATTGTTTTTTATTATTAATTATTTATATATAACTATTATTATTATTTATATTGTTATTTATATTTCACATTATACTAATAATATTTCATTCTTATTGTTAGCTAATAATTAAATGCTTATTATTATTATTATTTATTTATATTATAATAATTATGCTTATTTATCATAGATATTCTTCTAGCCTAGGTCTCTAAAGAGCAGCAAAGTTAGTTTTATTCAGATAGCTGGTCAAGAGTTACTAACCTCGTTATTGAGATTGTTTGCAGGGGTTAGCAAGGGGTTCCAATTTTTTCTAATTTCCATGCCACCATCCCTATTAAGGTTCTTAGGATGTTTAATGATCTCAATAGCTTCTCTAACCTTACGCTTGAAATGGTGTTCTACATTGGCAATGACTTTGGTGTCTTCCAGGCATATATGGTGATTAGTTTTGCCTACATGCTCAGCTAGGGCTGAGGATTGGATTCTTTCGTTACGGTTGTCTGCACTATGCTCTTTGAGTCTAATCCTAACGGATCTACCAATTTCTCCTATGTATTGATCCCCACAAGAACATTTTATGATATATACTCCTTTTTGCTGAAGTTGTTCTTGGTTGTCGTTAACAGATCTCATTCTTTGTTTAACGGTAGATAAGGGTTTGAATGCAGTCTTTATATTTTTCTTATTCAGGATTTTTGCTATCTTGTCCGTGACTCCTTGCATGTAAGGAAGGTAGGCATTAGAGGTAGGAGGGTCTTTTGTCTTGTTTTTATTATTATCAGATTTCGCTTTTTGAATGGCTTTGTATATGCTTTTATTGTTGTACCCTAGGTTGGAAAAAGTTCTTTTAAGGTATGGAATTTCTTCATCAGTATGGTTTATATCAGAGATTCTATAAGCTCTAGTAGAGGGTTTGTCATGGATAGTAGAGTCCAGTTAATGGATTGTTCTGTAGGTTTTAACCCCACACAGAAATTACCTGCATACGAATTCTAAAACAAAAAAAATAAACACTTCGAGAGCATAACACATAAAGCACATATACACAGAGATTTTCCCCTAGATCCCAAAATTGGGACTACCAGCTTCATTTTTTCATTATGTTCCTTTCAATGTTACAATACATATTTATAGATGTCGAAGCATCCAATACCATGGACCAAAAACCATCGCGTCCAAAACCATGTGAGAAAACCATGCACAAACCATAGGGAGGCCTGCCCAACCTAATATAGGGTCCAAAAAATTTTGCGTGGGGCGCTGCCCTGGACTCCGTAGAGGAGCGCTACCTACCACCCTCAAACCCCCTATGATCCCCCCGCTCTGTCCCCGCTCAAACCCCTTGGTTAACTACATAGGCTAGTTGTAGAAGGAATATAACACAACCCAAAATTTCCGCACTTGTTGTTTTCTTTCCATAGGGGGCCATAGGAGAGCTTAGTCATTTATCTAGCCCTACAACACCCATTGTTTCTCTACACCAAGAGAACTTCTCAAAGCTCACATATTTTTTCAATGCATCTGCAGTGTTCTTCAAAATGTCCACCTTTACCAGCAACACCTTTTGTCTTCTATCATATCCCTCACAAAGTGATACTGAACATCAATGTGCTTTGTCTTTGAATTGTAAGTAGGGTTATTTGCCAAGAAAATTGCAGTTTGGCTATCACAGTCTATCCTTATAGCTCCCTGTACTAACCCCATACTTGAACACAATCTTTGCAACCAAACCTCTTCCTTGCTTACATGAGTGGTTGCCATGTATTCTGCCTCTGCAGTTGATAGTGACAATATAGATAGTTTCTTACTCATCCAACTGAATGCACTTCCAAATAGGTTAAACACATACCCACTTGTAGATCTTCTCTGATCCAAATCTTCAGTCCAGCCTGCATCAAAAAAGCCAAGAATATCCAAAACTTTGTCCAATCCTGGGCTTCCTTGGTAGAACAAACCATAATCACTAGTGCCACGTAAATACCTGAAAACCCACTTCACTGTTGTCCAATGCTCCTTTCATGGTTTTGACATAAACCTGCTTAATATTCGCACTACATGTGCAATGTGTAGTTTAGTATAGACCATTGCAAACATTAGGATATCGACTACACTTGCATATGGAACATGAGACATGTCCTCTTCCTCTTCTTATGACTTGGTACATTGTTCAATAGATAATGTTACACCTATAGGAATAGGAACCTTCATCGATTTACTATCCTGCATATTAAATCTCTGGAATATTGTCTCGACATAATTCCTCTAGTTTAACTAGAGCTTTCTCTTTGTCCGATATCTTTTAATTTCCATGTCCAAAATACAGTTTGCAGCACCAAGGTTGTTCATGTCAAATTTGGAGGACAATTGGGTCTTCAAATCCTGGATAACTTCTTTGTCATTTCCAACTAGCAACATATCATCCACATACAAGACCAGATAAATAACATGGTCACCAATTAATTTAAAATACATACGCTTATCTGCTTTTCTTCTGGTGAAGCCAAGTACACGCATAAATGTATCAAATTTCTTAAAACCTGCTTCACTATTGTCCAATGCTCCCTTCTTGGCTTTGACATAAACCTGCTCAATATTCCCACTACTTGTGCAATTTCTAGTCTAGTACAGACCATCACATACATCAGGATATTGAGTGCACTTGCATATGGAACATGGGACATTTCCTCTTCCTCTTCTTGTGTCTTGGTACATTGTTCAACAAATAAACTTTACACCTACACGAATAGGAACCTTCACCGGTTTACTATCCTGCATATTAAACCTTTGCAAGATTGTCTCGACATACTTCCTCTAGTTTAACTAGAGCTTCCCCTTTGCCCGAAATCTTTTAATTTCCATGCCCAAAATATAGTTTGTAGCACTAAGGTCATTCATGTCGAATTCAGAGGACAATTGGGACTTCAAATCCTGGATAATTTCTTTGTCATTTCCAACCAGCAACATATCATCCACATACAAAACCAGATAAATAACACAGTCACCAATTAATTTAGAATACATATGCTGATCCGCTTTGCTTATGGTGAAGCCAAGTCCCCGTATAAACGTATCAAATTTCTGAAAACCCACTTCACTGTTGTCCAATGCTCCTTTCTAGGTTTTGACATAAACCTGCTCAATATTCCCACTGCATGTGCAATGTTTGGTCTAGTACAAACCATCACATACATCAGGATAGCTAATGCACATGCATATGGAACACGAGACATCTCCTCTTCCTCTGCTTGTGTCTTGGTGCATTGTTCAACATATAACTTTACACCTACAGGAATAGGAACCTTCACCGGTTGACTATCCTGCATATTAAACCTCTGCAATATTGTCTCGACATACTTCCTCTAGTTTAACCAGAGATTCCTCTTTGCCCAATATATTTTAATTTCCATGCCCAAAATATAGTTTGCAGCACCAAGGTCGTTCATGTCGAATTTGGAGGACAATTGGGTCTTCAAATCCTGGATCATTTCTTTGTGATTTCCAACCAGCAACATATCACCCACATACAATACCATATACATAACACGGTCACCAATTAGTTTAAAGTACATACACTGATCTGCTTTGCTTCTAGTGAAGCCAAGTCCCCGTATAATTGTATCAAATTTCTGATACCTGTGATCAAGATGAGACAAGAAATGATAAATTTGTTTTGAAACAAAAGGGGTTTTCCTGAGATAGAATGAAATGAATGGTATCATTATTTGAGGCTTGAAGAATACAAGTTACATGATTAAAGAAGAAACAACACTTGTTTAGAGCACGAGACACATCAACATGTTGTTGCACAATATCAATTGGCAAGTTAGTCGGTCATATGTATTTAGCCCAGAGTCAAGACTTGTTTTGATGCTAGGGATGGAATTAGATGGTTCACACAACACTATAGTGGTTTCATCTATAAAGATTCTTCAATGCTAACTTAGCTATCAACCTTTATGAGGCCTACTCGTTAGGTGACAAACTCATCTTCCTTGCACATGGATTTAGGAAGCAGTCAAAATTAAGGGAAGGTTTCTTGGGAGTTGGATTCTAGAAATACGATGTAAAGCATTCAAACATGTTTAATATCTCAACTAAATATTGATAAGGATAATGAGGAAGAAGTTATAGAGATAGATAATACTATTATTGTTGGCCAAGATGTTACAGTAGGCTTGATAAGGATGGGAATATTATCTATGGTACTATCGGCTTAATTTATTATGTAAATTAAGACATGTATTTTACTATCAATCCAGGTTGGTAATCTTAGAAGAAAACCAAAATTTATTGACTTTTCGATTAAAACTAACGTAGGAAGTAGTTATGAAAACAGAAGCGCATATTACAAATATAAATCACTCTAAGAATGGAAATACATATTATAAATTACTTCTCACAAATGAAGCAAAAACTATCTAAGTCTATTCCATAAAAGCATACATTATTAGTCAAAGAAATTAGGCTATTTTAGAAAAACAAGGAAGAGGCTCTCTCAAAGAGACCTAGTTGTTCTCCCTCAACAATTTTATAATAACATTGCCAATATCTAATTAAGCAAGAAATAATGTAATGAAAGCATAAAAACTTAATCTAAGAAAACATGAAAGAAGTGAATCTTGTTCAGTCTTAGTTTTAGCTTATGGAGAAGAGGCCCCCTCAAGGAGCCCTAGTTGTCCTTCCACATTCACGTTAATCACTAAAACAAGAAATATTCACTTAACACATTTCATAAAATAAGTTCATATTAAAGATATCTACAATTATTTACAAAAAATGAATATTATGAACATGGAAAATCAAGCTAGTATATGCATGAATATAAACATGATACAATAAAGTGTACTTAGATTGGATGGGGCCCCTCCAACCATGCTGGTACACTCCTAAAATACTCATCTACAAAAACTCATTTACTCCAACAAACAAAAAGAAATCATGAAGCAAAAGTTTTGTCTTTAATTATCTAAAAAATAATAAGTTTGTCTACATACTTCTAACTATGAATGACTCTTCTTAAATAGGAAAAATGATAACCAAATAAGCTAAAAAGTATGAAACAAACATCATTAATGTTATCCCACTTCATTAGGTCAAATCCATCCATTAGTTACAAGAAATCAGGAAAATTTCCAAAAAATCCTAAAACTGCCCCTTTTTAATAGGGATTTTTGGATGATAGGTCTTGTTTTACCAACTTTGACCAGGCTTGTATTTTCTCATTTTGACCAGGACAATAGTTGTTCATCAATACTTGGTTCCTAATCTTTCCAAATATGTATCCAGCTCAAGCCCAGGTGTCCTGCATATATCACTTTAAAGGAGCTATTACAAGAATTTCCAGTTCTGTCCAAAAATGCTCTTAGAACCAATTTTTTTACATAATATCTAAAAATTGAAAAACATAATTTATTTACCTCAATATGAATAATAAGGTCAAAGTGAGGCATATATGGATAGTATAAAGTGGAATATGATGGAATTTAAGTTGATTTTTAATAAGAAAAATTGGTCAAAATCGAGGACCAACATCTCCCCCTTCTGACCTCCAAGCATGTCCTCGTGCTTGCTTTCTTCTCTTCGATCTTTTGAGTACTGATGTACCTACTCTCCCTAATCCTGAACCCTCTTGTTTTGCTACCTGTAAGAAAACCAATACCTTCACATGTCCCTTCTTTATAGATAATAACCATCACCTTTTGTCTCTCATACTTGTATTTCCATGGGTTCTCTTCATTGAGCCATCTGTAAGCTTGTTTGGAAAAAAAAAATTCTTTGTTTCAAGATTATTAATTTTCTTGTTCAATTTTTAATTTTCTTTGACGAGAGATTTGTTAATTTGTTTATACATATTGTTTTCTTTCTTCAAATGCCTTTCCAAAATCTTGTTGACTTCCAACTCCCTTGTCAACTCTTCTATCTTTTGAAGATGTTCTTCTTGTTGTAGCTCTTTTTTTTCTCTTAGAGTTTCCTTGGAAAATGAAAGTGATGATGCATCTCCTATCCATACATGCTCAAAGTAAGATTCCTTTTCCAAATTCTCTTCTTGAATTTCCCTTTCCATTCTTTGCAATATCTCATTAACTTCCTTTGATACTATTGGAGGTGCAACCATTTCTACCTCTGGGTCCTTTTCTTTCTCACCTGGATCTTTTTGGGTTTTCTTCGTAAGCCTTCTAGGAACATATATGAAAGATCCTTCTCTTTCAACCATACCACTATCTTGTTTCTTTTTTTATCAGGTCCTAGGATACATAGGAGAGCTCATTATGCTTATAGTAAGATGCATTTGTTCAAATTTCTCTTTTGTTGTTTTCTCTTCCATATGATGTTGAACCAAGAATTCTCTCCAAATCAATCCCTTTCTTCTCACCTGATGTTCTACAAGTATTTTGATCAACCACTGATGATAAACATGTGCTTATTTCACTTTAGTTTTATTTTTGACACGCTCTATCATTTTAATCAAGCTTTTAGAGAAGAAATATGATAGATTAATTTTGGATTCTCCCTTTATTTGTTGCGGCATCCTAATGCTGTAGAGATAAAATAGGCTATGCCTACTGCCACAAGTGATGTATCTTTGAAGGATTAAAAGTAGTTCAGACCAAGGTTCCCTGAACCAGTCCCTTTGAACACCTTTTTATCTATCAAAAGATCCTTTTATCTCCTTCTCCAAAAAGAATTCCCATCCTTTCTCTTGGAAGTGCAAGCCCTTATGATATTCTTCTCTTGTTAAGGGAACATCTAAAGCTTGGGAAAGGAATTTTGGTTTTAATTGTATGGAGAGGTCACCTACTTTTGTTTGTCTCAATTCATAATGAGCTAAGAATTCTCGACTAATCTTCTTATTATTCCCATTAAATTTTTGAAGAAATCCTATCAATCCTTCTTGATACAATCTTTCTATGCTTTCTTTCCCCCAATTCTCTATCATGAATTCATTTGGCTCAGTTCTGGTTGCCATAAGTTCTGTGTACCAATTAATGTACCCTTAGACAGTTAACATCTTCATCATAAACAAAATTACATTTATAGATATATCTCTACTTCCTTATTCATGCAATTTTGGTTTATGGATCGTAGCAAGTAGGCTTACATGAACTCTGGAGTTCCTTGAAAAAACCAAAATGACTCCCTTGCTTGAATCTTTCTCAATTCCTTGTTTTGCTACCAAAAAGAAGTCCATTTTTATTTTTATTTTTAATGGCTCACTATGTAAAGAGATGTCAGAAATATCATAAAAATGTATTACTACTTTTAAACTCCATGCTCCAATCTCTAATTCCAAAGTTCTGTTATGAAAATACCCTCTCTGTTTTTTTTTCACTATGCATATGAGAATGGAACAAAGATGCTCACTATATATATGAAAAATAGAGAAAAATAATGCTCACTTAGTGTAGGAAAATTTGCTCTCTCTATATTTTAAATCTCACTCAATGATATACAAAATTTTTACCATATATATATGAAACTTCTTCTCACTATGTGTAGAAAAATTTTCACTGTGTATATAAAAATGAGACTTTGTTTTCATATGAAACCATATATGAAGAAATTTGTAACTCAAGCATGATTACATGATCTGGAAGAAATATCGTAGATATCTCTGAGTTAATGACTTATGTTCCTGTGTTTAACAATGCTATTGTGAATAGAAATCTTCTCCAACATCTCTGAGGATTTTTGCATTACATAGATGGAAAAATTGGGGTTAATGGTGGCAAGATTTTGATTCCATAACTAAAGTTTGACTCCTTATAACATGACACATTTCAGTCACTAACTGGAGCTTATCTATCTCTGAAATCAGTTTAACTACTTATGAAAATCTAGAAATGATTTCTTACCTTGTTTCTCTGCAAAATTATGGGAGTTTGTGGGAAGCTAAGTCAATTTGGCATGAGGAAATCTTGGCCTCCAATATTTGCATTAACACCAATGTTCTTGTGCTTATTTCTCGATGACTTCCTTGGCTCTTTATTCTTCTTATTTCTCCACAACCTCTCTTTTTCACTGACTACTTATTTATCCATGACCTATGCAATTATCCCTTTAGTTTTTTCATTTTTTTTCTCGTAACTCTTCTTTCTCACGTGGTTGTTCTATTTGTACATATGAATACACATCATATTCTTGAGCTTGATTCTAGTTGTGGTGGTTGAAGAAAAACTCAACATTGAGATGTGTTTGCTTTTTAATGGTGGAAAATAACATTGCAGAGTTTTTTTTTAATGCTTTTTTATCGTTTTTACTTCTCCAACTCACCTTTTGACCCGCGTACCTGTAGCTTCCCATGTGTCCTTATTCTGACAACATTTTTCTGACTTGTGTATAGTACGGTGTATGTGATTTTCTAATTACCATAAGCCATGTTCTATGTCACTCATTCTTCGCTCATTACTCCCTTGATTTCATAGCATGCTCACCTTTTGGTTTGTGTGTGCTATGATTTCATATTTTTGCATACATTACATTCCATTGGTTTTGCCTTTTTGGAGTTAGTTTTTGTCATTCATATACTTATTTCCCAATTCGATTTTGAAATCACCATTTGATAGGTCATTTCAAATTCAAATTTCTTTATGATGACACTAACTCCTTATGATTTTGTAGGCAATTATAATTTCTTGTGGCAAATAATGAGTCCATAATTTTTTGATAAAAAATGCTTATAAAGTAATGGTAGGGGTTAATAACAGATTATGAAATTTTTAATGTAGAATGTACGGTAGGGTAATAGGATTATTGTATAAATAGGATTATGATGAGGTTAAAATGAATTTAATGGAATATAGGTGAGATAAATATAGGATGGTGAATGGAGGTAGGTAGAATGATAAATGTAATAGGAAGCATATCCAAGTTAAATTAGTTCTAACAATTCTAGATTTTTTTTGAAAAACCAAAGGTTTTGAGGATACACTTTTTACTTACAGTACTTCTTCTTTCGTATAATAGCTAAATGTTTGTTGATGATGATAATTCTTCAAATATAGATGCGGATGAAATGTAGACACTTGTATTTTCTTTTTTAATCTCTTTAATGTTGTTGCATGTTTTTGCATCTAATATTGATTTAGGTCCCCTGTAATGAATTTTCATGTTGTTCAGGTCCCTTATGTAATGATATTTTGAATAGTGTTTTAGGTCCCTTCTGAAATGTTGTTTCAAGTCCCTTTGACATTGGTTTGATGTGAGTTCCTTCTGTATATTTTAATGATGATAGGTCCCTTTTGATGTTGGTTGATGATGTTTTATTTCAGGTCCTTTCTAATAAACAACTGCTTGATATCACAAGTCTCCAAGCCTCCCCAGACACTAAATTTGCATCTCTAGAGACTAGCCTTGTCATCGCATCATCACAAGTCTTCTCTAGGTTGATTAATGGAGTGCGATTCTTAGATGGCCACCTTAAGAATACATAGATTGATCAATGGATCTTCTATAGGGAAAAAAATGCCGCAAATATAGATTGAAAAATTATATCACACATATTAACCATTTGATCCATATGATTCCAATCATTATTCCATGTCATCTCAGGAGAATAGGTAATAAGGTAAAAAACCTTCTTGCCAATTAGGATGCAATGATAGTCACCTTCATATTTTGACAACCTATAACAATCACTTATGGGAGGAATGGAAACCAATACTTATTGAGATTATAAAGAAAGATCACAGAATTGCACTAGGAGTGGAAGAACATGAAGGGCTAGATATCATTAAGGAGAAGCTCAACAACAAATCAAATCATGTACCTCTAGTCAATCCAACCATTCCAGGAACTATTTATATTCCCATGTCCTCTTGACGACATCAATTAAGTTATGGCTTTTCTACTTTGCTTTAAATTTACAAGTTTGGTGGCATATTGTATTACATAATGAAGTATTAGTCATTAGATATTTGTGTATTTATCTAGTTAGTAAATGGACAATAGGGATTAATGAAATTGATTTTTTTCTTTGGTTTGGTTTCCATTCTAATAGAACATAAAAAAAAATTCTTGTATCTGTTTAATAGAAAAAAATATATTTACAAAAAAAAAAATTAATATTATAGCTTGAATTCTATTAATAACATTAATTTTATTATGTTAATAATTTTAAATTCTATTAACATTAATAACATTAATATTGTTGGCTTGTTGGGGCCTGACCCAAGTTCAGAGGTGATTTAGCCAAACAAATCTCGATACTACTGGCCCTTTCGGCAACAGTCCATGGAGCGCAGACTGAGGTCTCACCGAAAGTAGTATGGGAGGGTGCTAGAACCAGGTTTCTGCACCCTAGAGATGTTTGATGAGTTCAAGTGGTACGCGGTTCGACCCTGCATGCACGTTGCTGGGCGCACTTAGCCGTACTTTGCAGCCTAAGATGTTGCCTTTGCGTAGCCCTACTCGGGCGCCGAACACGATTATTACCCAAGACTTTACTAGTATTCCGCTTTTAGTTGATTAACTTAGCTTACTTGCATGCTTTAAGTTATACGTAGCAATATAAATCGTTCATACAGGTGCACATAGTAAATAAACAATATATTTGCAATTTATATCAAACATTTAATAACCCAAGAACATATACACATAATTAAGATAAAACTTCTCTTCATTATTCCTTCCTCGGTTACAAACTCGACTCCACCCTGCGCACTCAGCTACAGACTACTAGGCCTCTGCGTACTCAACTGCAGAGCCTTCTCCTACTCTACGAGCCAAGACACACTTAGACTCTTGCTCTTTTCTTCTACTTTGTTGTCTCTTTCTTAGTTAGTTTATTTAAATTTAGAGGCTCACTCTATGTATACAATCCCATGGTCCATGAACCATGGGTAGGCCGACATTACATTACAAGACTAGGGCGGACAACCCTGTGACTCTATCATACATTTCACACTCTGCACCTGCAATTCGCAGTCTTTACAACAATATTGGGTCAAAACTTTGGCTTTGAGCCCCAAAACATGACTTGGGGGGATTCCATATCCAACAAGCCCCCGACACAAACATCATGACTCACCCTCGAGTCACTCTTTCGACACGGAGATCTTATCGTAGAGTCCATCCAACTATTCTCAAACCCTGCTGAGGTCAGTAGTGCACTGAGTTGCTGCTTGTTGAATCTGTTGCATCCACTTTTCCGAGACCTTTGATCCTGGGGTGCTTCTCTACATTAATGTGTGCATTCCCTGTATATCTGTGAGATTTCCTTCAATGTTCATCGTGATAGTGAAGGATTCTTCAATCAATGATTGGAAACACACTTTGAGAACTGCGTCCTTGTGGCATGTTGCATCCACCTGTTCCTTTAGTGCTTTAGCTTGCTACATCCTCGTAAGCCTCTGGGTTATGACCACTATCTATGTAGTTCCTTCGACACTATCATATTGCTACCGGAGTTATCTCACTTCTGTCTCCAAGCGCTGGACATTGGGGTCCTCCTACAGAGCTGTGAGGACCTCAAGTGCTTGTTCCAACATGTTGGTACAGTCTCGCACTGCACCTTCGATTTCCTCCAGTCTTGTTGTGATAGCGCTAGCACACTGTTCTCTAACTTCTATGGAAGTGGATGGTTGTGCCTTTAACTATAGCTCAGCGATCTGAAGATTGAGCTCTAGCTAAACCTTGGTTGTTTCTTCCCTAGCCTCGTGGACTCCTGTAGTTAACCTGTGGATCCGTACCTCTACTAGTAGTTATGCTGGGATGCATAGCTCTGAGACACGTCAGCAAGTGTCGTTTACCACCTACACTAGCTATTGATTTTGCGACACCAATAAGTCGCACTGCATGCTGAGTTGTTCCATGTTTATCTTCTACTTGATCAGGATTTGGATCGCGTGGCTCTCCCTAGCGCACAACTCTTCCGTTATCGCATCCTATAGTAAATACAGTGTCTCATGTAGAAGGGAAGCCATATTAAGGCCAAGGCCTTTCATCATGCTCATTGAAAATCTATCGGTCTCATTCACTGCTCCTAGGACCCCTTCCAACAATACTATTGTGTTTGTCATCTATGCACACAGCATTTGTTGAGGATCCTGCTGCGAGGTGGGTTGAAAGGGTACCTGCTTGAGGGGGACATACCTGTAACTCCTGCAACTACACCTTGAGGGCCCCCAACACAGTCTAGTGCTCCTGCATAAAATCCTGAAGAGCCTCATTGGTGACATCATGCACTATCTCACCGATGTCATGGAGATCACTCTCTGTTAGGGTGACCTAGTCAATGACCAACTTCGATGCCTTCAACTTCTTCCTTGGTCCCGCTCTCTCTACCATGTGTGGGTGCTTCAACTGTGTGGATGCGGTCCCTGGGTCCGTGCTCCCTTTTGTTGTTTCTACTTCCTCTACCTCTTACCCCTGCAAGGGTGTTGCTTGGCCCTAATCCACCTTCTCGGTTGCTTCCTCTGCCTCCTATGCTATTGTTGCTACTTTTTCTACCATTTTTTGCTCAGCGAATTTCTGTGTAGTTGCCTGCGTTGCCCGTTCTTCAGTTGCTGTTGTTTCCTTCCGTCTTTTTTCAGCCAATTGTGTGATGTGCAGCTTGGAATCGTCCTTCTTCTTCTACACTACCGCCTTCTCGAGTTCTGCAAGATCTGGGGCGCCCCATTTCATGGGCCATGCCTCTAAGATAATGAAAATGGCATTGTCAGTGGCAACAAAAGGTAGCTTCATCTAGTGCTTCACTGGATCATTGCATGCTGTGATAAAGATGTTGTGCATATCAGCCTTAAAGTCTACAAACCTTTGCAGACTGTTATACACTGTGGGTGACAGGTGTGGCTTCTGGTTGATCCACATCCGAATGTTCATCTCCATGAGCATCCAGAAGATCTTGTTGTCGCATATCCTTTTCGCATCCTTCGTGGCCCAGAGCGAAACATACTTCGCGACCTCCGGTAATTCTCTGTCAATGCTGGGGAATTGGCTGTCCTCTGGTAGTTCCCTTGCTATGAGCACTATGGATAGTAACAACCATGCATAGTGGAAGGTTTTACCTTGCTACTGGGCTTTGCGGAAATTCGTCAAAAATTTTGTGCAGAGGAATTCGGACCAGTTAAACTAGACCCCCTCTATGCACTGCTCGGCCAGTGCGACCACTAGCACTGGTACCTCGTCAGCGTGACACTTCCACAAAACTTTTTCATCCAAGATTAGTGTTGCTACGTGTACTGCTTTTTCCTTGATGTTGGAGATAGCGTAGCCTCTCTTCTTCTTCTCCAGCTTGTACTTTCTCTTCATGGCCTCTGTGAGAGCCAAATCACTACCCTTCCCTTCCGATATGGTCGTGGGGTCCTTTCCTTTATATGGCAGTCAGGAAATGCGATGGATTAGGTTTTTCGTGATGGGGATAGGCTCCTCCAGCCTTAGATACCCATCATGAACCAGGTAGAGTAGCAGCCTAATGACGAAAATGGCCATTGGAGTGCGATGGAAGTGCGGCACCCATAGCATGTTCAGTAACCTCACCTTTTCCACTCTGCAGAGCCACTTACATGGCTCTAACATTGTCACCACCCCCATGCTATTCTACCTCATGAGATTCCCAGTCTCCAGGTGAGGGAACTTCTCGTAGTCAGCAAGGTCCCAATCTTCAAAGTTGGCACGTGGCCCAGGTGTGTGCCTTTACACATAATGTCATTTGGGAGGAGCAGGGACTAGAGTGAACTCTTGGTTTCGTCCAGGTCCTTGGGCACCTTGGCCTGCCCTTTTCACCAGTGGACATATGCGGGTAGTTTTGTTGCAACGTTTGTAGGTTGAATATCCATCTCCATGCCTTCGTCTTCTTACTTTGCGATGATAAGGGCTTGCAAATATTCCTCCTCCTCATCTATTTCTATTGTGACAACTTTCCCCTTCTCTTCGATTGATAGTTTGCTGTGCAACGGGTTCCTCATGGACACATGTACTGGAGCCATTTCCTGTTTATCCTTCTTGGGTATTGGCATATGCATGGTTTGGGGATCTCTACCACAACCCTAGTACCTTCTCGAACATCCTCCACAATTGGGGTCTGCACGACCTCGACGATTACCTCTTCTATTCCCAAACCATCCATAGTTGTTGTCATCATATCCAGGCTGTAATATGTCACTCGCGACTTTAGGTGCTCAATAAACGCTTGGCTCACAATTCTCAGGCCTCTGCTCAATCGCTCAATTCTCAAATGACCAAGTTTTTTTTGCTGGGCAGCCCCTTACATTTTATAGTGCCTTTTGAATTCGAATTCGACCGTTCCCCCCAATTTTGGCTCATTAATGCTTTCTTAGCGGCAAAATTTCCCAAATCTTCCCCATAAACAGTGTCTTAAATGTCTATCGCCTGCTCCATTTAGCCTCAAGTCGATAATCCCATCGTGAATAGTGACTTTAACAATCACTTTCTAGCCAATCCGTCTAGCAGCACAGTCCCCCGTGTGCTATTGTGAACCTTGTGACTCTATGATTCTGCATACATCTCCAATGTGCAGCTCCTGGGCAGGAGATTTTATAGTTTCGTGGTGCCTTGCAACTGCCTGGAGTGCTAAGACGTTCCTTCCCTTGGCTAGTCAAGTGGTGGCACCACTCGTGTGGAGTGCCATCCTATCCTCTATCATGGTTCTTGGAGAATCCCCACCTTCTATGGTCGTGGAATTCCTCATTTGCAATGCGCTACCCTGGTCACTATGCTTGATGATATGTGGTCCAAGCCAAGGCATCAAACTAACCAATTCACGATGATAGTTCTCAAATTTGTCAGTGTGATCATACGCGTTTTTCCTTACCATCCTAGTTTTTTCACCGAGAAACTCTTCCTTTATCTTGCCCTCCATCTTCTTGAACTCCACGTCCATCAAAGCACTTTTCTTTCTTAACGTACCCTTTCATTTTCAAGTTCGCAAAGACTAAGGTTTCCCTGTTGGATTTCTTCCTCAAGTCTCATGTGTTATGTTTCTTGTAGATGTGTGATTCCTTCTTTCTAAGCTTCGCAAACCATTGTATCTATGGGTGTTGTCATGCATGGATTAGGCTTTGCCTGTTCCATAGGGATTATAGCATTTGCTTCATACTCCAGCGTCCGAAGTGTCTGTGTGGCCAGGGTTTTGCACATGGTCTTATAAGCCCATAGAACTGTAGGTACGCACATATCCCAGTTAGTGTGTCTCACATGGTGGACCGTGTCCAGTACTTCGCATACTTTCTCAAAGGCTTCCACACAGATAATCTGCGGCGCACTTGGTCTTATCCTACTTCGTTGTTCATGCCATCTTCTTGCCCACTCCTTCTTGTTGGTCCCATTTCCTATCATGAGGATGGTGTGCGTTCGTGCAGGTTGTGTATCATATGCCTTTATCCATCTAGAGAGGTGGTCACATAGGCCGTTTCGTCCAACATACCTAGCTTTCAACCTCATTTGAGGCTTTCCAAATCATATGAGCATCATCCTTCTACATTTGTGCCAGTTCTCAAAACTTCTTTGATGCGTGCCCCACCATCTTACGGGCGTAGCACACAGTGCCCATTTAAGAGCATTGAACCACTACTATTCTGGCACCTTTCTTTCAAATTTGTTTAGGAAATCATCCACCACTGTTAACCCAGCATACATAGGTAGATCTCTTATCACTGTTGTCATGCAACACAGTGATCTTACCATCATGTTGCAATTGAGTGTGGTTACCTCGTGTAACTGGTTCTGCCATCATTCTATTTCCTCATCTAAATCTAAGGTGTAGGAGCTTTCGCATTCCTATGAAATCCTGACATCTGCTGTAGGATTCACCCAATCATATTCCCGAGCAATTATCTTGTAGATACAGTCGCTCTCGTCATCGCACACTAGCTTTGTGTAGTGCGATCCTTTCATAGGGTCTAAAGGTACCACTATGCATAGTGACTTCTTCTCAAAAATCATCTTGCACTTCTTTAGATTTATCACTCCATTCATATTAGTGGCCCAATATATTCCTAGTAGTGCGGGATAGGGATTGCTCTCATCGAAAATCTTTATCACTTCGAAATCTGCAAGCGCACTCGCACCTTCAGTATCTATGATTATTCCCTGCAATATTCCCATTAGTAGGATATTTTGCTGGTTCGCCATTCGTAGTTAAATGGAAGACCGTTGCAATGTGGGCCTGCCCATGCGCTCCCATGTCTGCTTTGGCAGGACGTTCACGTCCGACCCTAGATCTAGAATCACTTGATCCATTTCATATTCCTTGATTTGTACAGTTAATCTCATCTACCTTCCTGATCGTGTTGTGTGCTTCCAGAGCTTCCAGACTACATGCGGTTCTCCTAACCTAGCCCACCTAATGATGAGTTTTTGCAGTCCCTTCACAACCTTACTGTCGTGCAGTAGCTTCATGCATGTCTCTAAAAAGGTAGTGAGCACTGATGGGTCCATCTCTGGTTCTAGTTTGTCTTTACTACCTGAAATGGAGGCCTCCGTGAAGCTCTTCTTAGCTTCCATGAATGTCTCCTTCACATGCTCCAAATTGAACTCTGGTTCCTTTGTTGGAGCCTTGTGAACCCATGCACTTTCTTTTTCCTCCTTACCTTTGTCGTCTCCTATCGTAATACCACTTCGGAGCACGATATTTACATTCGGATCCTCTTCGGAAAACTCAGACCTCATCATTTGAAGGTTCTGAGTCAGTGGAGGCTAGAGTGCTCCTTTATCACATAACCTCGCCATCAGTGTGAGGAAATCCTCTGTCTCATGATCAAACATTGTATAATATAAACATGATGCTCTCGTCGGATTTGTACAATCATAGGCATAATGCTCTATCCCTATGCAATTGTAACAAATCAGTTTTCCATGACCCCTTCCTAGTCCCATTCCACCTCGTCCTCATTGGTTCCCCTGGAATCCAATGCCTACCATCCTTGTATTTTGATCGAGGGCCTGCGTTTCAGCCTTAAATCTATATGTAGGGGTTCGATACATCATGTTATAGACATATTTTGGCATTGCAACCCCAATCATATATGTCCATAAACCAAGGGCTTCTAAGTCCCTAAAAGTGTTGTTTCACATCCTAAAGGAACAAGCTTAGCTGATTACATCATCTCCCAGAAGTTCTCCATGGAAAATTGCTCAGAACTGGTCAAAATTGGACCATACAGACTGCTCAATGCTAAGGGCGCGATGCATCTCACCTTCCACATCCAAAAAGTGTGATGCATACTAGAACTCCCTTCTGTAGGGTGCGATGGGCGAGAGTAGACAAATGGCAGAGATAGTTTGCAAGGTGGATGATCATGGAATCTTCTAGAAACTTCTCCTATGACACTTGCCTCTCTGAATTCACCTAGGATGAGTACAGAGATCATGAAGTCCAAGTGGAACCAAGAACTATCAGAGAGGACACTAATCAAAATCCCAGAAGCTGACTCCCCCGCTGCAACATCTATATATGATCCGTTCATCAAAGATCCAGAGGCTGGAATCTTGTATTTTGTAAGGAAGTGCTGTTGGTTTCTTGGTGAAACATCATAGTGTTGGGTGATCTAAGCTTTTCATGAGGTGAGGAAGGGCTTTCATGCTGGGAGGATGACACTAGATCAGATCAATGGGTTGTAATCCTCTCTTCTACTCTTTCTATCAATAAAGCTATTTGAGTTTTCCTCCACATTCTTGTATGTTTGAATTGATATATGCATTCATGTGGCCAATATATATCTGGTCCTATATTATTTATGATTGTAGATCTCTGTGCTCTGATGGTATCATGTTGCTTTGACTTTACGGGTGCTCTCTGAAGTGGGACAAGCAAGGAAGGAGCAGCAAAGATCTGTTAGAGGAGAGAGGAAACGAGCAAGGAGCCAAGCGAAAGACTGAGGTTGGTACTCTCTACTTCTCTCTCATCTACTTCTCATAAATGAAAACCCAACTAACTTTAGTTTGTTTGTTTCTAAGATAGCTACCCATCTTAGTGGAACTAGCAGCTCTGAATGGACACTAGATTTCCCAATAACAAAATGGCAACTCCGCTGGGGAGTGAATAGCTTGTTTGCTTGTTTATATTTGTTTGCTTTATAAACTACAGACAGAGCCTGAAGTTAAGCCAACTTGCCTTCAAACTGCATTTGCTCTGCAAGTGCAAAGTAGATCAATGCTGCTTTAGTCCATCTCTAGGTTTTGTTTATAAACTGAACAATTGATTTGCAAGCATCCTAATTGCCCTGGTGGTGGCTCAAGTAACCTCATTAGATCAGCCCCTATGATTTGTATTTACTGACTATCATTAGCTCGGCCTAAATCCCTTAACTAAGCTGCAAACTGTGACCAAAAACCAAGTTGAAGTCTCATCCCTAGACCATCATACCTTCTCCTCTAGGAAATTTGGATCCATCGCACCTCCCATATGCAGTAGGTGAGATGCATCCATGTTTCCCTATGTTACAGGTGTGATGATCAGATAAGACTGTTTCTGCCTCCAGATTTTGGTTTTTTCTTCACTCTCTTCAGCTTTATTCAGGAGTTTTGATGTCTGTGATCAGTATACCACTGTGCAAACTCCCTTCCTTTGCATTATTCAGCCTCCATTGTACAAAGAATTGTGAATGTTTTTATGCATTTTTCGCCATTTACAGTTCTCCTTTACAAAGAAGTAGCTTAGTCAAACTGTCGTCTTTTGATTTGAAAGTGTCACAAGTGTCATTTTCAGCCAAAGGAAAGAATCCTACTCTTCTTGATGGTCGATTACACTGTTACTCTTGTAATTGATTTGAATTAATAGTATTTGAAGTGTCGAAAGCAGTTTTCAATTCAAAATTGCAAAGTGTCGTCGTAGTCTTCCTTTCGTCTTTTGAAGAGAAAATTGTTATTACTGTCGCTTTAAAAAGATAATTCAGATTTGTACTTAGCATTCCTTTTGTCATTCACACATTAAGAAAGTGGAAAACAAATACATGCATGTGAATTTGCATTTAGACTGCTTGTTGATTTTGATTTAGGATAGTGCATCTATTGTGTGCTCTCTACTCTATGTTGAAAGAACCTCGCTTCTCTTTCCTTAATAGCTAGGATTTTCAAAAAGAAGAATAAACGACTATTTATCATCTTAGATTGCATTTCAGGAATTGTATATCTACATCACGTGGTGAACCTTAAAGGCAAACTTCTTAAGAAAGATCAACTGTAAAATAAATTCAATGAACATAAAAATGCTTTGGAACCTAATGCACAACATTTAGAAGTCTAGGCTAGAGATGTATTCTGGCGTCGTAAAGCCTGGTAAATAGAGATTTCATTGTAGGTTGGGTGATTCCTCCTCTTTGAGATGACAAGTGCTAGCACGAACTTGTGCTCGCACGTACTGTCGAGTATATTTTGCGAGATCACAATAGGTTTTATCCTTTATCCTTATGGAGCCGTGTCTGCCGCCCTATCGATCGGAATGCACTAAACACAACATTCAGGAAGATTGACTGCCATACCATAAAAAGTAGTCTGCATTTTTGCGATTGGTTTGGTAATCCCTTTGTCTAGATTTCCAGAGTAGTCTCTTTCATTCCTTTTCAGAATCCTTAAAGGAAAAGGTCCATCTGAGCACTTGCCACTTCAGGCTCATTAAAAATCGAAGGTGACTAGAGTCATCTTTAGCTTTTTCTCGACTCTTAAAAATTGAAAATAAAGTTGTGTCAAAGCGTCATAAAATTTATTTTAATCTGAATAACGTCATTGTTCCCTAATTGGTCTTAGGTTGAGAAAATGGAGTCAACCAACCAAGGATTTTCCCTCTGGGGAAATCCTGGTCCTTTCTCCTCTTGGGGAGATGTTGGTTCACCTCATATGGCCACATTGTCCCTTCTAGGACTGACAATTGGCCTGCTAGTATGGCTCTTCTTGACCTCTGTCGTTCAAAGCATCGTGATTCCTAAGCAATCAAATCAGAAACTAGATGATACTAGAGTTATGCCTTAACCTTCTACTTCATTTTTTTCTCGCTCTCCTTCTTCCTCTTCACTTGGTGAAGCTAGTAAAACTAAAAACCAAGTAACTGAGAAGAAGAAGAAAGGGAAGGAGAATAAGAAGAAGGAGCCAAAGGCAAAAAGGGGAAACCATGAATTGTCTAGCAAAAATCCGCACACTACACCGTCCAAACCTAAATCACCATGTGTCATTTGTAAAGGGGACCACTATCATCGATATTGTCCTTGCATCCCACAGATCTTAAGGGACTGGTCTCCCCGCTTGCACAATCCGTTGTCCTCAACCTCTGACGATCATGTTAAAAGTACACCATCAACTAGTGAAAACAAAGTCTCTGGACAGAAAGGAAAATATAAATTTCCTTGTAGACTGTGTGAAGGTGATCATGCCCTCCGCCGTTGTCCCTTCCTAGACGAAGTTAGAAGAGTCTTGGATAACCATCCTGCTTCACCACTACGACTTCCTCTTGGATACAAGAAACTCTTGCCGAGTCCATCACTAGTTGAAAATATGACTGACACATGTTCGTGGTCGGTCGAACCATCTATCATTGAAGATAAACCCTCTCAGTCCACACCGAACCAAAGTCAATAGGTCGAGATGGCAGTCGACCCAGTCTTGTCTTCGGCAGGTCTACCTTCAGATGATATAGTCACCGAAGAGAATGAGAATGACACCATTCAAATTCTTTTCGTAAACGCAGACTCCAATGAACATGGGCGCAATCTACCCATTCCTTTACCGCAGGAAGGAAGTTCGTCAGAGTCATATCCGACCATTTATTCAGTCCCACCTCCAAGCAACCTAGTTGTTTCCTTCGACTAAATCTACTAGGCGGACCCCGTCTACCATCTAATGTACCATTCTGAATCATTGTACAAGCTTGTAGAATGGTCATGGTCGGTACAATCATAGATGAAGGGGCTTTTATGAGTATCCTTTCCTCAACTACTTGGAAAGCGATTGGTTCGCCATCGCTTCTTCTTGAAATGAGAAATCTGACAGGCTTCGACAAAGGAACTAGTCGACCGTTAGGGATCCTTCCAAGTTTACCTATAACTTTGGGAGGGAAAACCGTTTATCTAAACGTAATGGTAGTCCAAGGACCTTTAGATTACAATCTACTTCTTGGACGTGACTACATTTATAGCATGGGAGCCACTGTCTCCTCACTCTTTCAAGTAATGTGTTTTCCGCATGAAGGCAGAATGGTCCAGCTCGTAGACCAGCTTTCATTCCCTGGCTCACGCATAGCTAATAGTCAAATGCCATCCCTAACTGGTCTTTTCACGCAAGGAATGTCTCATCAATCTCCAGTCCGTCCACCTGATGAGCGCGAGTAATTCGATGATTATGACTGAAACCCAAGGGGCATGCACCCTAGTCTGCCTCGGCAGGAAAACTTTGGGTATAGGGTAGGGTTCCGCAAAGGATATATGACTAGTCTGACACACCCGTCCATTTAGGAAAATGGGATTAGACTGGAATAAGATTCCCTCGTCAAAGTTATGTGAGTGGAGGCTACTGCACCATTCACCTTTGTCTATTTCGATAGACATCACCAAGGAAGTGTTTTGTCTGCAATGTGGATGGAGCAATCTTGCAAATGCGAGAACTTTCATATGGTAATCTGGAAACTCTACTTCTCTATACCTAGGGGCATGCAAAAATTTTGTACGCAAGTGAAAAGCGACCAGCGTAACGCTAACTCCATAGTTTTGCTGACTTCAACTACTTAAGTTAGGTGATTGGTCGGATCGACCGTTCACCTTTGCAGGGGCCAAATGGCGCCGGCAAAGTAAAGGAATAATTTTCCTACCTAACCTTAGTAGTTAATTGACCCCTAGGACAGTAGTTGGTTGTTCCTAGCTTGCATGCGAAAGGCAGTGGAGCAAAGTTTCGAATGCTTCAAGCTCCCTAAAAATTGAACCTATCGATGAGACATCCTTATTATATGACTGGCACGAGCAATTTTACTTCAAGTTCAAGCTCGTTAAAAATTAAACCTAGCAATGAGCATATGTTCCACCAGAGTTTAAGCTCATTAAAAAATGAACCCACCTCCGGTAAATAACAATTGCGAACACATTATCATCAACTTTTGAGCCTTGGTCATGTTCTTACCATCACCTCCACTCTGTTTTTAGCTGATCATATGCCTCCATTTGATTGTTTACCCTTCTGAGGAACAACGGCAACGAGTGATTCTGTTAGCCGTCCTCTTAACCCTGCCGTGATTGGAAATTTCCAAACCTTACGTGGAACCCGCTGCTACCTGAAAATATCACTCGTTCCTCAAAGATCGAGTCTCCTTTAAGCTCTTTTCATCTGACTCGTAAAATATGAAAAGATTGCTAAGCAATTGGCCTCTCCAGCTCATTAAAATGATTGGAAGTGCTATCCCTCCTCTAGATTTTAATATTTTTGGACCTGATGGATCATTACACAAAAAGATCGAGCGCTTGTCTTGTTCAGCTCATTAAAACTATCAAAAATTCATCCCTTTCGTATTATTTTATACTTTTTTCAGACTTAAGGGATTATATGATGAAAAAGGATTACTGGAGTTTCCTTTCCGTCCCTTTTCAGACTCTCTAAAATTGAAAAAGGACCAAGTTATCTTTTTCATTAAACTCGTTAAAACCAATAGCGACAAACTTGTTCATACAAACACGAACGAGTTTCACTGTTGCTAGACTCGTTAAAACATAGTGATGGGTTTGCCGGAAGGGAAAATTATAGAACAAGCATATGTTATCCTCCTCAAGCTTGAAAAAAATAAAGAGGTACTCGTCAGCAATGACTGGGGAGAAATTGGGAAGAAAACTTGAAGAAACTTTATTGGTAGCAAGTCGCTCTTGAACATGACACTTTCACTCCATCACCATGATTGAGTCGGGTTGGGTTATTCCGTTCATCGTTCATTTTGCCATTGGTCCACCGTACCATCCATATTTGGGGTTAGCGCTACCAATCCACTTAAGTGTCGCCGATATGTTCAAGAGAAGTCGCTCAGAGAATTCACCACAACCCAACTTGTGTCTCATCTGCTGCAATACCTTCACGCTTCATTCTTTCACGATTGCCACCCTAAACCTTGTATCATCAGATCTTTTTCACCTCAACAAAATCATTTGCTCATTTCCATGTCGTAGATGTGGGATTCATTAATGCCCTCCTACGACTAGTCTCTTCTTGTCGACATCAACTCATTATCCAAGAAGTCGATCCGGCAACAGGTTTACATCAATGGCCTTCGATCGAAATATTTTGTGTGGTGTTCAACGCCAATCCCATTTTTACACCACGTGAATTGTACTGTCGTACCTTGAGGGTCATCATCATTATCGGTGATTCCTCTCATGCCTCTTAACAAATTACATCATTGGCTGGTAATAAAGCGATGTCTTTCCATGTTCGACTCCAGAACATCCTTTCACATGGATCAACTTGTAATTCGGGTGAATATTGAACGAGTTTGAAGACCCCGGATCTAGTTTCATCCATTCGAGCTGCGATATATTCAGGAAAATAAAGACATCAAATGTACATCATTACTGCACAGATGATCATCCAAATCAAAGGATGATGGCTCTATCAGAATCATCAATCTGCCTCACAGATGGTTGTCTATCCTATGTACACAAAAATGAATTTATAAAGCTAAGCATGGGAACGCCTGCCTCAGCTAGATCATGAAAATATTATGAAGATAATGTATTGTATTGTATCTTATTACAAGTTACCTTCTAGTTCAAAAAAACCTCGGATCCTAATGATAAAGCATTTCACCCGACATCAAAAGATTTACTACCTCATGCTTTAGGGGCAACTGTTATAGACATATTTGGGCACTATAACCCCAACCATATATGTCCATAAACCAGGGCCTCTGAGTTCCTAAAAGTGTTGTTTCACACCCTAAAGGAACAAGGTCAGCTGATTACATCATCTCTCGGAATTTCTCCATGGAAAACTGCTTAGAACTGGTCAAAACTGGACCATACAGACTACTCAGTGCTAACGGTGTGATGCTTCCCACCTTCCACATGCAAAAAGTGTGATGCATACTTGAAATCCCTTCTGTAGGGTGTGATGGGCGAGAGTAGACAAATGTCAGAGACAGTTTGCAAGGTGGGTGATCATGGAATCTTCCAGAAACTTCTCCTCTGACACTTGCCTCTCTGAATTCTCCCAAGGATGAGTAAGAGATCATGAATCTCCAAGTGGAACCAAGAAATATCAGAGAGAGGACACTAATCAAAATTCCAGAAGCTGACTCACCCCCTGCAAACATCTGTATATGGATCCCTCATCCTAGAGATCCAGAGGCCGAAATCTTGTATTTTATAAGGAAGTGTTGTTGGTTTCTTGGTGGAACATCATAGTGTTGGGTGATCTGAGCATTTCATGAGGTGAAGAAGGGCTTTCATGCTTGGAGGATGAAACTGGGTCAGATCAATGGGTTCTAATCCTCTCTTCTACTCTTTCTATTAATAAATTTATTTGAGCTTTCCTCCATATTCTTGTATGTTTGAATTGATATATGCATTCGTGTGGTCAATATATATCTGGTCCTATATTGTTTATGATTGTAGATCTCTGTTCTTTGATGGTATCATGCTGCTTTGACTTTACAGGTGCTCTTTGAAGCAGGACAAGCAAGGAAGGAGCGGCAAAGATCTGTGAGAGGAGAGAGGAAACAAGCAAGGAGCCAAACGAAAGACTGAGGTTGGTACTCTCTACTTCTCTCTCATCTACTTCTCATAAAAGAAAACCCAAGTAACTTTAGTTTGTTTGTGTCTAAGATAGCTACCCATCTTAGTGGGACAAGCAACTCTGAATGGAAACTAGATTTCCCGATAGCACATCATCAGTTCATAACTTCTACAGGTGCGCACATCATGGCCTACTGATCTGCAGAAATTACAGAACAATTTCTGGGAAGTCTATGTATACTTATGTAATAGATGGTAGTTATCTATAGCATGCCTTCCTCCTACTGACAAATCGCGCACAATAATGCTGGCATCGCGCTCATTCCTACTTGTGCCTCTAGTCTCAATGGCATTGGTCCTTGTCTCGCCAGGTAGTTCGCAAAGATTCGACAATGGTCCTTTTCATGTCCCTGGCCTTTGCACTTGATGCACCATAGCTCCTTGCACGCTTCTGGGCGAGTTATCATGTCTTGTTTCAAACTCTACATCTCTACACACAGGTTCTTCAATTGCGTGTGGATCTGTTGGACTCCCACAGTAGGATCTTGTATTCTGGTCTCATGCAGTCTCATGAAATCCCCAAAGCTTCTGCCTAAGTGGATAGCTTCTGCTGTGATAGCGCGGTCCTTAGATGCGGCATTAGTGATGCTACAAACCATGCGTGGTGTTTCCCATCTATCAAAGTCATGTTGACCTCGCGAATCATACCGTTTAGTCTCTGATCCAGTGCCCACGGGGTCATGCCTAGAAGTATCGTGATTTCCTTAAACCTGATAATCAAATGCATTTCTAATTTTTTCCGGATAAATTCCCTGTTTAGCGCAACTTGGATATTTGTGATCCTTGTGTTTGGATTGTCATTGGAATGCTTCATGTACCACGTTAGTGCATAATCCTGTAACGGGCTTACCAGCGTTGCCTTCTTTATGTTGTCATTCGTGAATCCTTGCGCTTCCCATACAACCTTTACCACGAACCAAAATTGGTCTAGATCTTCGTTCCCTACTCCATTGAACACCAATAACTTTATTGTGCTCACCATATTGAACTGTGGTGGTGGCAAAGGTGGTGTGAGCAGAGATGGGGGTGAATATGGTGAAACTGGTGGTGGTGTAGGTGGGGGTGGTATGCGTGGAATTTGCTACCTTTCGCGAGCTTTTCCTCGCTTTCTTGTCGAGGCGAAATAAATGGTCTAGTTTTTTTTTCTGTGCTACCTTCATTTCTATAGATCCTTCCACTTCCTGTAACCCCAAACATCAATTTATTCGCATAACCTTCTTTTCACACGATAGCGTTTTAATCCTAAGTGTTCAAACATTTAATGTACTTAACTCGCAGCCCTTTGAGGAAGCGTCATTCCTCCTCGCTGCAGCTGATTGAAGTATCTAGCGCGAACTCAGTGATAAACCCTCTTATAATTTGATTGATCCAATGGTCCACAATGTGCGTGATCTTATCTTTCGATGCTTTGAGTCTACGCACCAACTCTGGAGTCCACATAATAGGTTTGTCTAGCCTACACCTTCCTTGATTGTCTACTAGCTTCATGATCCACTTGTATGATTCAGAAGGGAAGGATGCAAAAAAAATTTCGTGGATTTCCATATATAAGAGTGCTCTAACCACTGTTCCTTCAATATTCGTGGATTCCTAGTTTCATGCGCCCCGAACTCCTAAATCTTTCTATCCAACGACTCTTAAATTTCTTTCTTTGTCGAATTCCAGTGACACAACATCGGACATCTCTTATGTAGATCCCGATCCCGGAAATGGAACCATTTGTTGGCTTGTTGGGGCCTGACCCAGGTTCAGAGGTGATTTAGCCAAACAAATCTCGGTACCACTGGCCCTTTCCACAACAGTCTGCAGAGAGCAGACTGAGGTCTCACCCAAAGTAGTATGGGAGGGTTCTAGAATGAGGTTTTCGTGCCCTGGAGATGTCTGATGAGTTTAAGTGGTTTGCGGTTCGACCCTACACACACATTTCTACACACACTTAGCCATACCTCGCAACCCAGGATGTTTCCTTCACGCAGCTCTACTCGGGGGTCGAACATTGTTATTACCCAAGCCTTCACTAGTATTTCATTGTTAGTTGATTAACTTAGCTTACTTGCATGCTTTAAGTTATACGTATCAATATAAATCATTCATATAGGTGCGCGCAACAAATAAACAATATATTTGCAATTTATATCAAACATGTAATAACCCAAGAACAGATACACATAATTAAGATAAAACTTCTCTTTATTATTCCTTCCTCGGTTACATACTCGACTCCACCCTGTGCACTAGCTACAGGGGTCCGCACACTCAGTTGCGGACTATTATGCCTCTGCGCACTCAGCTGCAGAGCCTTCTCCTACTCTACGACCCAAGACACACTTAGACTCTTGCTCTTTTCTTTTACTTCGTTGTGTCTTTCTTAGTTAGTTTCTTTACACTTAGAGCCTTGCTATATTTATACAATCACATAGTGCATGGACCATGGGTAGGCCGACATTACATTACAAGACTAGGGTGGACAACCATGAGACTCTATCATACATTTTGCACTCCACACCCATAATTCGTGGAGTCTTTACAACAATATTGGGTCAAAACTTGGGCTTTGAACTCCAAAACATGCCTTGTGGGGATTCCATGCCCAACAAATACATTATTGTCATGAACATTATTAATATTGCATTAATGATGTTACTAATAATAGGAGTAGGCTTTAGGTGCGACTTTTTGAAGTTTCTAGTGGATTTCTAGCTGAAATGGTAAAACAATTTGTGGCCAAATCTTGATTTTTATTGTTTAAACTATTCTTTTTATTGCATATGTGTATTGAACACCCTTAAAAACTCTTGGGGCACTTGGATTATGAAGTGTTCACCTATCAAAATTGTGATTTCAATGAATCCATGTCAGATCCTAAACAAATTAGATTGCAAAATAAATCATACACCTTTACAAAAAAGTCACGCTTAAAGAGTACTCGTTAATAATATTGTTTATAATATTAACATGAATGTTTCTATTGACATTGTTTTTTATTGATATGCATGTTATTAAATGTTACTAATAATTAATATTATTATTATCATTTTTAATGTTGATTACATTTAATGGTTAAAACATTTTTGATAATGTATAATATCAATAATAATGCTATTATTATTACTATTAGTTTTATTACCATTAACTCCATCCTAAGCATGAAAGAAATTGCACAACTTCATTTTAACCAACATACCAACAAAATGTAATTTTTGTTTCCTACTCTAAAAATTTTAAAGTTTCTATTACATAGTTGTATATGCTCGTCTCTGTGAAAGGGGGCTTTATCCCCTCCTTTAGCCATATTGTTTTGGTAGTCCATAAAGATTGTGTATCTAAATGTATTTCACCATTTTCAAAATCCTTTTTAGGAGAGTATCTGAGTGAAGTGGGGCTTCTAGTTTTGTGGTGGAACATCCATTGTGTGCATCTTGGAATGGTAAAAAATTGAGGTGATTCCTACCAAAAGTGATGCTAGATCCAAAATATCAGGTTAAATAAATAAAGATCGGAGAATATATCCAATATATGCAGGATATATCAATCAAGTCATTCCCATAATACAAGTCATTAGAAGTCACTATGCACATATATCATTGTCATCAAGGAAAATCATCAGTCATCAAGGCAAAATATTACACATCATGTCAATATCCAAATTTGCTATCATAGTAAGATCTATAGTCGAAGACATATCTCAATCATTGAGTCATATATCTAAGTGATCATCAGACATCATACAACTCATATATATCAATCACCCAAATCATGTCAAAATCTTCTACCACTAACTTCAAACTTAATGACATATTTATATGTATGCCATAGTCACCTGCAAACGTTCAAACTTCCCTTCTCTTAGATCTTTCAGATATCCACTATTTATCAGTAGAACTGACATCCTCTACATGAACATATATTTTCATGCACAAAACATCAATTTTGTGTCCATCAAGCATAGTTGAACTCTTTTGTGCGAGTGAGGCTCAGACCTATGTGGTAGATCAACAATGTCATATACCGATAAATTGTACTTCAACAATACATATAATGAAAATGGAGAGATTCTCCCTCTGAATGAGAATCCACTTCATTCGTCTTCTTTCATGTCATCAAACTATCTTTACTAGGGTTATGCAACAACAAATCTATTAGATCATATAATCAAACATATTTCCTTCATGGTCATAACATGCTCATGTCATCTACTACATCATCACGTCATGACATCAGTCTTTCATTAAAGGTTAGATTCACGTGATAGGGACAACGGAAAAGTGTGAAAACATACTTCAAAGATCATGAACACAATATCACTTATATCAAGTCAATCCATCAAGTTATGGTATTGAATAAAATTTTACCAAAACAACATGAGTGTCAAAATACTTTCATCATACTTATCACAAGCATTATCAATATCAATGAGGTAACCTTCTATAAGATATCCATCATGGCTTATTCATGTAAAGAGTATCATTTACTAGAGTCAAGGTACTAGCCTTCTTCACAGAATCAAGATCTCCAAGAACAATAGACATTAGCCAAACATCAAGTTATGTCACTATATCCAATATCAACAATAAGTGGCCTCATAGAATCAAGAATATCATCATGATCAAAATATTCAATACCAAGTGCACCATAAGAAACATAAATCCAAATCTCTTTCATATGCAAGCATGAGCCATTTGCGAAGGAGACATTCTCAACATACCATAAGGCTTACCTTGTCATCCAATGTTATAGCTGAAACATAACATTGAAACAATATACCTTTCATACCTTGTATATTATAAATACATGTGCACCTTCTCATAGGTAGCTTGTAGTGCTTGACATATTTTCATCAAGTGCCTCTTTACCCCTTTCCAGATCTATCTTTTCTTTCCTACATCTCAAATGATCCTCAAGAGGGGTCCACTTATAGCATCTCATTAGATACATCCATATACTCAAATATACATGTAGAAAGTATAAGCAATGATAAAAAAAATAATCATAATAATCAAATCCATAATTCTAAGCTAGTGTAAAGACACAAGGAAACATCATAAGTCAAGGAGTACTTATCTTTAATGAGAGGTGATCCTCTCCCTCTTGAACCAACCTTCAAGAGTCATCACTATCCATAGTCCATATAAGAACATTGCCTTCAATCAACTTTATTAACAATCAGGTCATCTAGGGCTTCATCAAATCTGTCCCAAGTGCTTGAGCATCATCACATAGGCCATGGTAGTCACCATCAAATCCTTATGCACTAAACCATGGTTTCTTGTCACCATCAAATCCTTATGCACTAACTACCAAGGGTTTCATTCATACCTTAGGATTCTTTTAGGTATCCACCATCATCTTCTTGTTTCCATCAAAAGTGTTTGCATGGGGGTGATCTCCATCGCTTTTCTTCAGTCGAGCGAGAATACAATGTTAATTTTTCATGGAACTATATTGTTCCTTTCTTTGGTAATTGCATTTCTCCTTTAACGTATTAAGTTCACCCCATAGCATAATAACATTATACAAATTTACATCATTATTCATTAACATATGCAACTATGTTGAAAAAACAATAATACCATTAGCAATGTAGCGAAACATAAAGGAACACAAGAACAAAAACGTGCATACATAGAGACACCAGGATTGGTTGGAGACCAAGGCAAAACCCACTATGGGGAAAACCCTTGAAAATACTTCTTTTAATAGATTGTCATCAAATGATTCAGCAAAAAAAAGTACAATGATCCATATCTTCACAACAACTTGAATATCCAAAAAATGCATCTAAACATCAAAACTCTAATTTTGATAAATGCAATGTACTATCACAACCTCTAGCCTACTACTGAACACTGTTGTCATTGAGAAATATCTTTGGAGTATTGTAGTTTCATCTTTGAGTCCAAAACGCATGGAGGGGGAGCGAAGTGAGCGTCCATAGTAGTGTTGGATGCTCCTTATAGGACTCTCTAAGTGCGTGTGGGGAAAATATGCTTTGTTCTACGTCAGAGCCCTAGACGCTCCCTTATGGTTGTTGTGTGTGTGTCCAAGGCTCCCCGAGTGCTATGTGGGCCACCCTGTGCATGTGCCTAAGTACCTTAATGCCTGATCTACCTTTGGAGGTCTTGGATGCTTCCTTCAACTTAGCATGCAAGCTTCTATAGATTCTTGGACATTGTCTTTGACCATAGTATGCTAGCGTCCATGGACAAAATTTTGCAGTTTTGTGCAAGGGTCCAAAAACCAAAAACCCTATATTCGTGCAAGCTTTGGCCCTATATCTTCGAACCCTTGTGCAAGCTTTATCCGTCAAACCTTTGTGACCCAAGGCAAAATAGAATAGAGGAAGGGAGCTTGATCAATTGTGTCCAAGTGAGCTTGAGGTCTCTTTTATTTATAGGCTTCCATGAGAGTCCACTTGATGTTGAGACTGACCTTGTGTTACATAGGGCCGACCTAATCCAATATACATGATTGAGTATATAAATTCGAAAACCAACTACTAATTCTCCAAATAAAGTGATCCTTAAGTCGATTTTGGTCCTCTCGAAAACAAAAAAAAATCAATGCAATCATCATCTATGTCATCCGAGCTATCCAAAATGAAATTTGACTTCAATTGCTTAATTTAAGCAATGCTCAATGTAATTTAATAAATCCAAAATCGTAAAGACGTCACAAATAAGTCCCAACCATCTTACCCAGATACAACACTTACATTGTAATCTAAATACCCATGTTGATTCACTTTGGCGTCGGCATCTCCCACAACAACTCTATCAACAACTCTATCAGCGAATGCTAGCAATGATTGCTTCCAACCCCTTCACGTAGGTGACCCTTTTTTCAACACGAAGCAAAATAGCAAACAAGTTCGAGACAAACCTTCCATCGTAGCGATGACTTCTTCGGCTACAAGAATCCTTTGGCAACTCACCCTTCACAAATGTGGTTGACGGTCATCTCCTGCACATAAATACAATATGAGCAGCACGATAGCTCTCTCTTCTATGTCATTACGTTTCAATACTTTCATGAAGCAACAATAACTCTCCACTCAGCACGATAGCTCTCTCTTCTATGTCATTACGTTTCAATACTTTCATTAAGCAACAATAACTCTCCACTTTAATACCAAATTGGCATTAGGTTTCAATCTCCTCCACTAATGCTGTTCACCACGCCCACTCCAGTGCCAAAAGCAAACCGCAACATCGATTGTCATAAACCTTCGGCGATTCCTATTTCTACCACAAAATTTTAATTAATGCCCTCTGACACCTCTGACATGTGGTGAGAATAGGAATTTCCTAAACCTTCTAGCTTTGACATTGACGTACAACCAATCCTACTGCTACATCTTAACCCATAGACCAATGCATATGGGTAATGCCATTCAAGTAATTTAGACTACTTTAAAAGACTTCTTGATTTGTTTCACAAAGTACCCAATGCCTATGCCAGCACCGTGTTAGCCCATATCTACACATATAGGAATCTATCTGCAAATGAAAGTGGCGGGAAAATACTTGTTTCTTCTTCTTTCTCATGTTTACTGATCTGAAATTACATCAGCCTTGCATATGCGTTCATCATCTATGAGTAGAATGATAGACACACTGTCTTCTTGTTTATAACTCTGAGTGTTACGTCGGCAATGCAGATGATAGGCGCATATGCCCTGCCAACATGAGCTCCAGGATTCCTGTGAAACCTGCCGCGGATTCCATTTTCGCTGTTCAACAACGATGCGCCAGGGCATTCGTATTCCCACATTGCCTCCTCGGCCAGAGATGCGCCGTCTTGAACAGATGCATGTTCAATATCCATAAATTTCTTCTGTCACTATATGTGCCAAGGTATTCCCCCTATAGAAATGCAACTCACTTCGTATTCCCATATTACCTCCTCGGCCAGAGATGCCCGTCTTGAACAGATGCATGTTCAATATCCATGGATTTCTTCTGTCACTATATAAGCCAAGGCATTCCTCCTCTATAGAAATGCAGCTCACTTCGTATTCCCACATTGCCTCCTCGGCCAGAGATGCGCCGTCTTGAACAGATGCATGTTCAATATCCATGGATTTCTTCTGTCACTATATGGGCCAAGGCATTCCCCCTCCATAGAAATGCAACTCACTTTGGTTTTCCGACATTGCCTCCTCGGCCAGAGATGCGCCGTCTTGAACAGATGCATGTTCAATATCCATGGATTTCTTATGTCACTATCACTATGTTCAAACATTCGTTTAAGACCATCGGTTTCGTACCCGTACACACCCTTTTTTGCATGAGTTTCTCTTGTCGTGACAGCATATAATGGGCAGCTCAGCTCTGCTCCTGTGTGGCTTGGTGGATAAACAAAACCATAACACTTACAACAAATAGATTTACTCTCCACTTTACTCTCCACTTTCCTGGATCGTCGGCCCTCCGATCATAGGCTCAAACGACTTCTCATACGAGAATGATATTGGACAGGCACATTTAATAAATACATCATTGCTCCCTCAAGAGAGAGAGAGTAGAGAAACTATATTAGATACGCACATTTAATAAATACATCATTGCTCTCTCAAGGGAGAGAGTAGAGAAACTATATTGATAGCAAAATCAAATAGCTTATATCGAGGATACAATTTTTTGGAAAAGTTATTTTTGTCTGTAATTTGGTAATTTTTAAATTTTTTTTTTTTTATTCAAATATTTAAAATTGTTTTAATGAGAACATCAATTTTTTTTAATTTTTTATTATAAATATTTTAAATCTTTTTTAATGTTAGAAATCAGGATTTTAAAAAAATCGTGGTGGAATTGTTACTATTTCTCAAGAATTTGTGGCTCATTAACTACTCTAAATCAAATCAACTTAGTTAACTAAATTTCCCAATAACATATTAAATATAAAGTTCTACTTAACATATAAAACAGAAAATTCTCATAATCTAATTATATCTAATAACTTCCTAAACTACTAGAAAAAGACTCTTTTATTTATAAAATATAACACTTAATTATATTCTCTAAAACCTAGGATTTTGTAAATGTGAAAATTTAAACATAGCTTATATGCTTTGTAAATTTACAATTATATTTTGTAAATATGAAAATTTAAACCTAATTTATGTGATTTAGAAATGCAAATAAATTATTTGTGAAAAGTCTATCTATTTTTATGACAGATTTTTCGGCATAAATCACATGATATTTCATTTGTCAATGCATTTCGAACCAACCAGTGTGGTTCGTCGTCAGGACAAGTTGAAGAATCAAATCAAGCTTTGCATGTTAAATAGTCAGAGTAGAGCCTTCAAAGGCTATAATTCTTGACTAGGGTAATGGCTATATTGACTAACGACTAAATTTGACTGAGAGACAGTGAGTTGGACTGGACCAGGGGCATAAAAATAAGTTAATTTAATTGATTATTAAATTGATAGTTAGTTATATTATTATTAAACTAAAAGTCAAAGGAACATATGAATTTTACCTAGAGGTTTTAACTATTTTATCTTATTTAATATATATATATATATATAGTCAGAGTAGAGCCTTCAAAGGCTATAATTCTTGACTAGGGTAATGGCTATATTGACTAACGACTAAATTTGACTGAGAGACAGTGAGTTGGACTGGACTAGGGGCATAAAAATAAGTTAATTTAATTGATTATTAAATTGATAGTTAGTTATATTATTATTAAACTAAAAGTCAAGGAACATCATGAATTTTTTACCTAGAGGTTTTAACTATTTTATCTTATTTACTATATATATATATATATAATATATATATATAATAAATGATTATTTAAATTAATAGTTAGCTATAAAAGGTATTAACTATTTAATAAATATATTATATAATATAAATATTAGAATACGACAAGTGTTAGAAAGAATAAAACTATAATATTTTAAATATTCAGATTTAATTAATTGTTTATTAACATATTATCATATAACGATTAAATTAATTATATTTCTTTTATCAGTTAAAATTATTGGTATATAAAAAAACCACATATATCAATCAATAAAGAACAAAGGCCAAAGGATATGGGATAACAAGAACAAGCAAAAAACGAGAGAGGGGAGGAAGGGAAGAAAATGACTTGGAAGAGAGTGCTGGGACGCAACAACCACTGATCTTCGAGCCATCCTCTCTATTGAGATTGCTTAGCCTTTTCTCAATCTCAAGGGCTTCCTTAAATTTTCGATGATGGAACTGTGAAACTCTAGCAATAACACTAGTCTCCTCAATACAAACATGATGTTTTGTTTTTTATGTTTGTTCTGCTAAAGCAAAAGACTTGGTTCTCCTATGTTTAATGTCACCTACGTGCTGACTAATCCTTTGATTAATGGAGCGACCAATCTCACCAATATAGGGGGTCCCACAGGAACAAAGGATAATATATACCCCTTTCATATCCTTAGGGTCGCTAGGATCCTTCACTGATCTGAGAGATTTACCAATGGTGTTAAGGGGCCTAAAGGTTACGGGGACATTATGCTTCTTAAGAATCCTCGCAATCTTATCAGTGGTCCCCTGAACAGATGGAAGATGGACACCAGGAATCCGCTCCTTCGGTTCTCTTTTAGTTAGTGAATTCTTGGCAGCTTTGAACAAAGCTTTCTTACCCATGTTTCTACTATAACCATTCTCAACAAAGACATCAAGGAGATGGGATTTCTTCCTCTCGAAGCTCTTTTCATCAGAGATCCTTAGGGCATGAGTAGCAAGGGTATTGAGAACACCCATCTTCTGAGCCGGGAAATGGTGGGAACTAGCATGAAGATACTACTCCGTATGTGTTTTCTTTAGAAACAATTGGTGGGAGAGGGAACCATCACTATTCTTAGAAATAAGAATATCAAGGAAAGGGAGGCAACCATCGACTTCTTGTTCCTTTCTGAACTTAATGGTCGAGGATTGATTGTTGAGATGATTGAAGAAGAGATCTAACTCCTCTTGGATGTGAGACCAAATGACATTGGTGTCATCTAAATACCTTTTCCAAAGCATGGGTAGGAGGTAGATCTCAGCTAATCGAGTGGTGTCAGGATCTTTTAAGGGCTTGATTACCGCCATGGCCTCATTTATAGGGATGAAAGTGTACAGGGAAACTAAATGAAAACTATACACTTGCATCCCTATAAATGAGGCCATGGAGGTAATCAACCGCCTCACATATCCTCACACCGCTTGGTTAGTTGAGATCTGCCTCACTTCCACCTTTTTCAGTTTTGAGGGAGAGTTCTTTGAGCAAACCTGTGGGGTTGCCATGGGCTCACCCCTATCCCCTATCGTTGCAAATATTTTTATGGAAGATTTTGAATCCAAATCTCTAAACTCAGCCTGCCTCCTTCCCAAGCTTTGGAAAAGGTATGTAGATGACACCAATGTCATCTGGTCTCACGGCCAAGAGGAGCTAGATCTCTTCTTCGATCATTTCAACAATCAATCCTCAGCCATTAAGTTCACAAAAGAATAAGAAGTCGATGGTTGCCTCCCTTCCCTTGATATTCTTATTTCGAAGAATAGTGATGATTCCCTCTCCCACCAGGTGTTCCGAAAGAAAACACATACGGAGCAGTATCTTCATGCTAGTTCGCAGCATTTCCTAGCTCAGAAAATGTATGTTCTGAACACCCTTGCTACTTGTGCCCTAAGGATCTCTAATGAAAATAGCTTCAAGAGGGAGAAATCCCATCTCCTTGATGTCTTTGTTGAGAATGGTTATAGTAGATACATGGGTCAAAAAGATTTCCTCAAAGCTACCAAGAATTCACTAATTAAAACGGAACTGAAGGAGTGGATTCCTGGTGTCCATCTTTTGTTTGTCCAGGGGACCACTAATAAGATTGCGAGGATTCTTAACAAGAATAATGTCCCCACAACCTTTAGGGTGTTTAACACCATTCGTAAGTCCCTTAGATCAGTGAAGGATCCTATAGACCCTAAGGATATGAAAGGGGTATATATTATCCCTTGTTCCTGTGGGACCCCCTATATTGGTGAGATTGGTCGCTCCATTAATCAAGGGATTAGTGAGCACGCAGTTGACCTTAAACATAGGAGAACCGAGTCTTCTGCTTTAGCAGAACATGTGGAAAAAACCAAACATCATGTTTGTATTGAGGAGGCTAGTGTTATTGCCAGACTTTCGTAGTTCCATCATCGAAAATTTAGGGAAGCGCTTGAGATTGAAAAAAGGCCAAACAATCTCAGTAGAGAGGATGGCTGGAAGATCAGTAGTTGCTGGGTCCCAGCACTCTCTTCCTAGGCATTTTCTTCCCTTCCTCCCCTCCCTCGTTTTTTACTTGTTCTTGTTATCCCATATCCTTTGGCCTTTGTTCTTTATTTATTGATATATGTGGGTTTTTTTTATATGCTAATAATTTTAACTGATAAAAGAAATATAATTACTTTAATCGTTATATGATAATATGTTAATAAACAATTAATTAAATCTGAATATTTAAAATATTATAGTTTTATTCTTTCTAACACTTGACTTATTCTAATATTATAATATAATTGTTAATACCTTTAACTAACTATTAATTTTATAATCATTTAAAATTAATTAATTTAATATTAATATATTTGACATTTATAAATAAATTTTATAAAATAGTTAAAACCTCTAGGTAAATTTCATATGTCCCTTTGACTTTTAATTTGATAATAATATCATTGACTATCAATTTGATAATCAATTAAATTAGCTTATTTTTATGCCCCTGGTCCAGTCCAACTAACTGTCTCTTAGTCAAATTTAGCCATTAGTCAATATAGCTATTACATGGTCAAGAATTATAGCTGTTGGAGGTTCTACTCTCACTATTTAACATGCAAAGCTTGATCTATTCTTCAACTTGTCTTGACGACAAACCACATTGGTGGGTTTGAAATGCGTTGACAAATGAAATATCATGTGATTTACACTGAAAAATTTCTCATAAAGTTGATATGGATCACAAAAGCCTCAATTCAACAAGTCTATCTATTAGTTTAGAGGAGACAAAAAGATGTCATTATCTTAATTTCAAATCATTTAATAAAAATTGTAATTAAAAAAATAATATGCTAAAGAACCAATTAATTTACAAAAATCCAGTAATGACCATTAATGTTTTACCTGTTCTTATTATTATTATTTATATTATCTTATAATTATTTTCAAATCACATCATAAATATTAATTACCATGTTTTCAAATTATTTATAAATGTTATAACATTTGTATTTAATAAAAAGAATGAAAAACCAATAATTAATTTGTTACATCATTTTAAAATTATATTTTTTTGATTAATCACATCATAATTATTTATTGGTTAAATTTCTAACCTTCTACTAGGTTTTTTTTTTTTTTTTTTTTTTTTTTTTTTTTTTTTTTTTTTTTTTTTGGTAAGACTAAATCTATTAATAAAGGAAAAAAATATAGTACAATCAAGCCTGGAAACAGGCAGAGCCAAGAGAAACAAGAACATAGGCAGCCGGAAAGGATATGCAATCCACCTCGGCTCCTAGAAGCGAAGAAAAGAGAGAAGAACATAACATGAAGTAAAAAAAGAACCAGAGAACAAAACCAAGCATATGATACTACCCGACATGGGAGGGATCGACTATGCGGGATTTTTTCCCTTTCTTTTTACTAACTTTGACCCATTCAGGAGGGCACTCCTGAACTTGCGTGATTTGCAAACTGAGCTGGGATGATTGAGAGATTTCCTTATCTGAATCTGAGGTGGAGGATTCATGATTTCTTTTCTGGGAGCTTGACTGAACAGAAAGATCCACAGGGTCAGCCAAGGGCGGTTCCTGCGCTGTCTTGGTCTCCATTTCTTCCTCATTCAGCTCCTCTTCATCCGAGCTGAAATCAAAATCGTCCATGGGGGGAGGGTCATGAGGCTTCCAGCTTTTGGATTTCTGCTTAGGATTGGCTTTCTTTTTTGGGTCAGGCTTCGAGGGACAGGAGCTCTGAAGGTGCCCTGTGAGATGGCAGTTGCGGCATCGGAAAGCTGTATTCTCGTAATCCAAGTGCTGAGTCCAATGAAAGTCACCAATTTTGAGATTGATCTTGTCCGGAAGACCTTTGCTGATATCTATTTCTGCACATATTCTGGCAAAGGTATACAGACCTTTTTCCCCTCTAGAAATGTCTGTGTCTAGGAAGCGGCCTAGAGAGTTGCCGATTCCTTGGAATACTGCAAAGTGCCAAAGATGAGCTGGGAGATTAGGAAGTCTGACCCAGATTGGGAGCTTGGTGATAATTGCCGAAGATGGATCGAAGTCCGGGAACCAGGGGGTGAGGAATAAACCTGCTGAGCCCCAAAACCAAGGCCCTGCTTTTAGAGCTTTTTGGTAATCCTCCTCAAAAGCAAACACTGTTATGAAAAAGCCCTTTGAGCATAATAAAACCTTGCAATTGTTGGTCCAGTTAGAATGGATCCACTGGTAGAGATCTGCTGTCTGTGGCCATAACCCATTGAACCTGCAAATAATGCCAAGCTCTGCAAACTGTTGGGCTTGCTCATCCAGAGATGGATGCACTATTTCAATGGAGGGAGTCTCCTCAAGTTTGTCCACCAGAAAAGGTTTGGGAGCATGAACTGGTGGGACTGTCTTTTCCTGCCGCGGTGTATGTACAGCATCCTTATAAGAGAACGCCTTGGCTGAGGAAGACTGTCCTGCCGCTCCCCCTCTCAATCGAAGGGAAAGGGTAATAGAGGCATTTCTTTTAATGTTGTAAAAAGAAAGGGGGTGGAGATCCTCTAGTTGTTTACCTTCGTGGAGAAGTCTTTGGGCTGCCGATGGAATTCCCAGCTTGAGTTCCAACGCATGCGTGAGGTCCTTCACGAGATCCTGAGAGCCTACCCAATGCAGCAAAGTTTTGCCTGAGAGGAGCTTGATCTGGATCTGAAACGAAGCATTCCAGGACGTTTCATCTCTCTTAGGCATTTCGTCAAACAGTTCAGGCGCAAAGTCCAGGCTGTCCAATCCACTGCTCCCAATCTTCATCCTGTCTTTGCTCATGGCGGCCTTGGATTCCTCTGCGCTCTCAAACTCAACCAAGGCATCCCCTGTTGCCTTCCCATCAGAGCGATACACAATATGAACACTCTCCTCAGAAACATTATAATCGCCGAAGAAATCAACAATGTCTTTCTTTGAGGCAGAGAATGGAAGGCCCCTCAGCTTCAATACACCTGTGTGCTCAACATCATCTTTATCATTATTCAGATCCTCCTGGTGCTGAGAGTTATCATTATTATTACCCTTAAGCGAAGCACCGGGGCTCTGTTCTCGACGACGGATGCTGTGGTCCTCAGAACTGACTTCTTCAGTAACAGCCCTGTAGTAATCCAATTTCTGGGCACGGAATACCTCAACGTAGCTGTGCCCTATGTTCTGCCGGTCTTTCCGTAGCGCGAGGTCGGCCTGAAAGGGAAGGCCGAGGACCTCGAAGGCGTCGCACGAGAAGCGGCCCTGTTTATGCAAGAAATAGAGTTGGTTTTCCAGCACCTCCAGAGCATTCCGAATGGAGGTCAAGCTCCTCGTCTCGGCAAATAGGTCTTCCTCCTGCAAGAAATCAGCGCACTGGGCAGGGTCAGGAGCACCATTGCTAATGTGTTGTTCTGCGGCGTTCTGGTCTTGTTTAAGGCAGCCATGCTTTTGATTTCCAAGGGCTGAGGAGGATGGAGGAAGGGGACTAGGAGGTTTCTTCCGAATAGAATGAATGAAATGGGATTTTGAGAGGCAGTGGATGGCATCGCTGATCCTGTCATGTAAATCCCAGGCTCTTTCCATCACCGCTTCCATTTCCTCCGTCGGCTCTCAGCTTCTCTCGTTAGGTTATGCAATACTGTTACAACATTGATAAGATCTTATTTTTTTGAAGTAGCGTCACTGGTATAACTGGCATAGATTTGTGAACAGCATCTTGATTGACTACTTTTGGCATTTGGCATCTTGGGTTACTTGATATCTTGTGGCATATTGTTGAAATTTACACTTGTATCTCTAAGCATTTTATCTTGTCCAAGATTGTAATTCATTATTGTTAAGTACTCTTAAAAGATTATAATTAAATACTCAAACAACTTAAGAAAATCTTAGCTCAAGATAAATCTCACTCATAATCCCCTGCATAAGCATACTACATCTAGATTTGCATTAATAATTTACCTCCTAGCATAAGCTAGGTGATAGAGACATAAGACATCCCTTCTTATCTAGCTTGAGGGGTCTCGGCAACTCTTTGGTGGTTAACATGGTGACCTTGCAGTCATCAAAGTCACAGTCTCTACAACGTCGAAGGCATCGGGTGATAGAATCCTAACAAAAGGTATCATTAATCAAGCCCTAGCCTGCTTCCTGTTAGCCTCCTTCCCACAACCTACCTTGGAGCCCAACTTCAAAATAGTTAAAGGAAGGTTACACTTAGACTAGGCATTTAACTAAAATTTACCAAGATCACTGCATCTCACATAAGTCCTAGGATTTGCACATCATATAGGTTAGTCAATCATTCAAGCGACGGGTGTCCATCTGGTTATTTGGTTCTAATTCATAAGAAGCAAGAATTTGTGACTCCATTAAGGCACTAGTCTCATAATTGAAAATCTAATTTAATCAATAATCTTGCTTAATTTCAACCAAGTGGCTAGGCCACTCATCTGCATCTCACAAGTAAGTTGATTCTCAACTTGCTTTCCTTCACTTCATTCCATAGGGACTACCCCCCATAGCCTCCTGTTCAGAGACAGCTTGAACGGAGTGGGTGGGGATCAGAGTGACAACCCTCGCCCTGAACGTTGTCACGGTGCATAAACAATCCTACCGACAACAGGCCACACCTCATATTATTGTCCCTTGGTCTAGTTCTTGCCTTGTGAGCTCCCCTCACATGACCAACTAGATTTGAGGCAACAAAACCCATGCTCACCAAATATCTATTAATCTTGGAATACCATGTTTTCGGTGTCTGTTTAAGACTTTCTTAAGCATGCACACATGAGACTCCCTCCCAAGCGTCTCAAAGCATTAAGGTTGTTCTATGTACACCTCTTCCTTAATGACCCTGTTAGGGTCTGACCCTAACCCCTTTATTAATGTAATAGGACTAAGGGGCCCCGTAAGAGTCATGATTAGTTAGTTTAATAAATAAAGCTTGTAAGTCGTTAACTGCATTAATGATGATTGTAAGTGGTTGACCCACATTATAAACAAGGGACCACAATTAGTTATAATGGGCCATAGCTAATAAATAAAGTGGTTAACTAGCATTATGCAAGAGACCACGAGTAGTTAGGGTTTTGGACCTCATCAAACTATATATAGTCGAAGATAGTAGGGGAAGTCTCGTGTTAAGTAATTGAGCTCTGCTCTACTGGAGGTTGCCCCCTCAAAGAGGTAAGTGAACAATATTACTGCAAAACTTAATAGAATATTTCCATTTTCTATCATCTCATTGTGTTATTTTTTGCAGTATCTCTGGCATATTTCACACTTCTGATATTTCCTGCAGGTCAAGCATATTACAAGTGGTATTAGAGCACTTTCCTGGGCCAACCACACCACTCATTTTAGCAACAACAAAAAAAATAGGCTAAAGACATGTTCTGGTGTCTTTAAACTATAGAGATTTGTCATTACGTGTATCAACCTACGGGTGGGGAAGCATACACATAGGAACTACAACAGGTGGTCACATCTATTGGACTACTTTGTATCCTCTGTTGGTACCGCTTCGAATAGTAGCGCATAAAACAACACATACACAGATTGTTCTTCCACATACCTCTGGTATATCAGAAGTCCCCCAAGGTTACCTTGAAAGCAACCTTAGATAAGATATCGGTTGTCTTGCTGCTACAATACACCAAGAACAACACTCGAGGAGATTACTCGCACGTACCAAGGGTAGTTCAGTAGTACAACTAAAGGGAATAGTTGATCCTCCTTAGTTAGTGCTCTGAAAGAATGGGCCGAGTAATATTTTTGGATCCTTGTCATACATGGCGATCAGTAACACTTGACACTCCATACTACCATAGTTCACTCACATCTTGTTGTTGGCCATCACATTTTGCAGTATCCAGATGTTGGGGTTTCTACCTTCATAGTCTTGATCATTTCGGGCAACCAAATCCCTACACATTTTGCAGTATCCAGCAATTGGGGTTTCTGCCACCGCAGTTTTGATCAGTTAGGACTGCCAAATTCCTACACATTTTGCAGTATCAATATTTTGGTATTTCGGTTGCCACAATATTAATCAACTAGGAGTAATACGCCTATTGGAGTACAAAAAAAAGACTGGTGGTCCCAAAATTCCACTTGCAAGAGACCTGGCCCACAAGATTCAGGACGGCGAGTTGATCGTCATGATACCATCCTCCAGTAAGCGTCCATTTTTCCTATGGTCCCTGTTACCCACCATTTTATGGGTGATATGCCTAGGAGAATTTTTTTCTCCAAGATGGTCTTCAACATGCAGCCAGCAACCCATTGCAGCCACCAACTAGCTCATTGTGCCATTTCTCCGCCACCTGAACAAGCCATGTGGTCCCTCACCCATCTGCCATGATTGTATGTTTGAAGGTGGGCCTACCGAACCTAAAGGTATGCCTTGCCATTTGGTAATTGAGTATTGTAGTTTGCTTATCATAGACATTTCTGGGCGTGGATTAATGGGGGGATTTGGCAGAAAGAATGGGCTAGGTTTGTGCTCTTATCCCCTAGTCCCCTTTGGATAATTAACTTTGGATTCTAGTCCCATGGAATCTCTTTTACTAACCATTTGGCTTTAGGGATGGTATTTCAAGGGAAACATCCCTCCACTGGGTCCACATACATCTTGGGTCAGGGTTGGAATGATGCCCCGGAGATTGATGTGGCTAAAAAGAAACGAAAAAGAAAAATTGGCCACATTCAACAGGAAAACATACCACAAAATGCAAAAGATGATTGGGACAAACACATTTAGCACGTGAGCAAAAGCCAACACGTGAGCTCTACCTCATCGTCAAGGCCATCACCCTGGTTCCTATAGGTTCTATGAGCCTCCTCGCCATATAGGAATCCATGATTGTCCCAACCCTTGGTGCAATGTCTTAATTTTAGGCAACAATGTATGTTCTATGCTTTAGAGCAATTTTACTTCAATTTCTTTATTAGCCCAGTACCAATATTCAGATTAGCAATCACATCAACATGATAATAAAATGCAGATAGAACATAAACATAAACAGTAGAAGACAAGCCAAGACAAGAGGACACAAGATGTGGCACCAGCGAGGGACAAACCCCAATATGGGGAAACCCTTGTATCAAATCATCTTTTAGTCTTCAATAGTTCAGCAGAGAGATAGTACAATTTACAAATCTGATAATTTATAACAGCAGCAAAAGAGCCCTAACTAGAAAAGTCAACGTTGGTCAACAGGGCAGATTTGATCCTCAGCAAATCCGTCAACTTCAGTCAACTTTGGCCTCCAAACAGAAAGATAAAACAACCCTCAAAACAGTGAAATTTAGCCCAGCCAAATTCTAGTCAAACAACCCACCTGCGATCAGCCCTAGCTGTAGTCAATGCTGGTTAACAGTCAATGTTTAGCCTCGATTTCTATGCCCAGAAATGTGACCTGCCCAAACAAAGATAGCCCTCACAAAAACGCAGTCAAAGGAGGTCAACACACGCTGATCAACGCTTGGTCAAACTATCCAGAAATTCGATCTCCTGAAAATTCGGCCTCCTAAAATTTCGAACGTGTGGAGAGAGACAGAGAAAAGTGTGAAGATGAGTGTGTCCAAATGAGGCTAAGTCACCTTCTATTTATATGCAACATTGAAGATACACGTCTTCACCAAGGCAAACCAGCGTATAGATCTGAAAATAATAACTTATAACTTTGCAGCTATTCCAGACTTCAGACATACCCATATCATGACAAAGGATAAAACATTCATTAGCATTCAGATCTAGCCTATCCATTATCAGATCACATAATGATAAGTCATTATGATCCTGATCCGTTATTAGATCTCATCCATCATCAAACACTCAGGTGCATACTTAGTTCAGATCAAGCACAGCATCAGAAACCCATAACATGTGTAATTGCTTTTGATCTAACACTTGATAAGATATTCATTACATGTGCCCTTAGCCCTTTGATCTTCTCCTCCTTATATAGTTTTAGCCTTTCTCAATACCTCGAACCAAAACAACACTTAGAACCTGTGGTATTGGTGGATGGGATCAAGTAACTGTTATTTCGCTCAATATTGTGGGCTAATACCATGGTATTGACCCTTGGTATTCTTTAATCTTGAACTTCCTTGATTTTCCAACCCATATGTGTTTTTCCTCTTGTGAAAGTGCGTACATACGTATATGCTCTTTTTGTACAGTGAACCTGCGTGTATACGCTCTTTTTGTACAGTGAACCCGCGTATACAACTTAACATACCTATAAATAAATAAATAAATAAATCATTTTTCTTCGACTTCTTGATTCTGATCTCTAGTCCTGTGTTCCTTCATCCTATTCTTTTGTACCATTACTTTGTTCCCTCTAAATAGACTTGTTGTAATGCGATTTGCCATTGTACATTACTTTTGAGTTGATTCCTTTGAATTGCCTGTATTTTGTCACATCTGTAAACACAACTGCCATGCATTCTATCACATATGATATCTCTCCTGTAGATTCATCTAATTACGTAGATTCATCTAGTTACCCTATACAAGTGAGTTGTTCTGCTACAAGTGGGTTGCCATCAAGTACAACACATGCATCATAATGCCAACATATTGGAAATACTAAGAGGGGGGTGAATCAGTATTTCTTTTCAATTGTTATTATTACCAATTTAGATTCTTTACAATTTTAATCAAAGAAATGATTTTATTAAAATATAGAAAAAGATTGAATACAATATCTGATGAATTTTGCCAAGCACCAACTTGGACTTTGATGAGGCTCGAACCTCTAGGGCTTCGACCCTATCTTACCAAGGCACCAACCTTGAATTTAGGAGCACCAACTCCAAGGACACCAATCCTTCCAATTCTGAGGCACCAACCCCAAGGGCTCCGACCCTATAGTTTTACTCTGTCAACAAATGTTTGATTGTATTATACTTCTCCCAAGGACTTCTTTACCAAAACCTGTCCTTGTAGTCTTTGTAACAGGTCGTTGTTTGCCCTATGGCTTCACTTCGAGTCCGAGCCATCCAAGATGAACCCGGTTAAAAGATTTGTCTTCCCACTCTGTCTTCGGCGTCCTTCTTCGCTCGGCATTCAGCTTCTGCTACACCTTCAACGTCTGCTAGACCTTCGGCTTCCTCTGTTTCTTCAAGTTCACAAGTTGTGAGTCGTTTCACTTTCTCTCTAAGGATACCCGAGATCAATGTTCTTCAACTTTAATGTTTCGATGTATTTCTCCTTTGACTGACCTTTGGCTTCTTCTCCTCTATTTCTGCTTGTGCTTTGGCTTCTTCTCCTCTGTTTTTGCTCATCCTTTGGCTTTCTTCGAGTTCACGAGTTGTGAACTATTACTTCCTTTTCTATGTATTTTGACGCCCGAGATCAATGCTTAAGGTGAGATATTTAGCTTGTATTTATATAGGTTTTGCCAATACCCAGAGGACGCGTCCATTTGGAAGGAGAGGCTAACTTATCCAATTACACATAAACTTGTTTATTTATCGAACATTTCATAGGAGAGACCGTACCCATATGAGGTCCCACATCTACGTCATCAATCGCAATCGCAACTCGTGAAAATCCCACAATCGCAACCCTATGGCTTCACGATATAACATCTCGATACCCCTACTGCTGATGGAGCAGATGCAATATAGTAACAAGCAATTGTTAATAAATCTATCAGGTCCACAGCTTCATCGCAATCAGCGGTCGTCGGGTCTATCGCAATCGGCAGTTCGTTGGGTCCACACCCTTATCGCAATCGGTGGTTTGACGTGACATCCTTTAAGATTTTGCGATATGACAATTCCGATAGGCGGATGAGATATTTAAAGTGCATTATAGAGGTTCAGTTGGTTCGTAATAAATATCACATTGGGGTTTTGGAGTTGTGGCACATAATAGATTCGTCGATAAAGACGTCGATGTAACACTGCCGATATGTTAAACTCCGATGTGTTTTATTATATGCGTTGGGAATTTTAACGAGTTTCCATGGTTTAATACTCCCTCCACTTATTTCTTCAATATCATTGTTAACTCCTTTGTTAATCACTGTTTTATGCTACTCTGTTGTGTGTTCCTCTTTGCTTCTTAGTTCTTCCTTTTAGCTCTTTCTTTGCTATGTGTTCCTCTTTGATCCTTCCAATGAACTTCTTCCCTGTTGAAATTTGGTACCGGAGGACAGGTGGTTCCCTAAAGCTTTGATCTTTGGCCTAGGGAAAAGTGTTCAAAAGAATTTAATTTTTCTCCTAAAGTAACTTTAGAATTTTTATAAAGTTAAATCTAATTTAAAAGTGACTTTAAGTGATAAAGTTACTAAAGTCTAATTTTAAAGTGACCTTAATAAAGTTAATGTAAAATTAGAAAGGAAAAGTGACTTTGGAAATAAATGACTAAGTGGGTCTTTATTAAAGTAGGGTGAATTAAAAAATAAAAAGTAAGATTTAAATGAGCATTTAATCTCAGCTCTAGATCTCAATCTATTTCAGCTATTGGATTTAGAGGTTACCCAAAAGTCACTTAGGATTAGATTAAAGGAGGAAAAGGAGGCAAGAGGTCATTCATTCTTTCATGAGCAGATTGAGAGAATGAGAGCAAGAAAGCAAGGAAGATTTCTGGACGAGGAGAAGGAGACAACAGCTTGGCACACATTCCAAGGCAGCAGTTGAGCAGATTTGTACAGTTGATTCAGCACACAATGAAAGGCTGATTTTGGCACGATTTTCTAAAAATCTGTACAGCTGGTTTGCACAGAAATCGAGAAGCAGTTTGCTGTTTTTTCTGCATGCAAATCGAGGTCCGTACAGCGCATTTAATGCAGGCCATACAACAGCATTTAATGTTGAAAGTGGGCACAAAAACCGAGGAGGTCGTACAGCATTTATTGCTGTCCTGTTTGCTGTAATTTCTAGTTTGCTGTGAGGCATGGGAAAAGAGATAAGTTGTAAATTTGCTTGCTGATTTTTTGCTGAATATTTCTCACTGTAAAAAAGGCATTTTCAGAAATAAAGAAGAGCTCTCGAACTGGTTTTCCCCAAGAGTTGTAGGGGGTTTTTCCAGGGTCACATTTACCAAAAATCACTGTGTTCAGATGTGTTAAGTGACTGTTTGTACCTGTTGATTTTTTATTTCTGCGTTTTTCAACATTCTGTAAAATTTCAAGAATTTGTGTTTTCAGCAAAATTTTATTTTTTCAGTTGTTGAATGTATGGATATGGGAAAGGGCATTTAACTATATGGAAGAAATAAGGTAAAGCTGAAAACCGGGTGGGAAATGAGAAATTTCTACATGGTATCAGAGCTTGAGTGCTAAAGTGCAGTTTGGGACAGCAAGGAGGAAAATTACAGCCTGCTGATTTTTCACAAACAGCAGTTTTATCTTTACTACAGCAGTGTTATTTTTTCAGTTTTAAGACAGCAGGATGTCATTGGGATTGAGGGTGGAGGATAGGCTGGATGGGCATACAAATTACAGCGTTTAGAAGGAGAGAATGCAGTGTATCTTTGAGGAGGCAGAAGTCTAGGATATCACGGTGCATACCACACAAAACCCTGTTGTTGTGCCTACTGATGCTACTCAGTTGGCTGAGTACAATAAAAAGAACAACAAGGGTAAGAGGCTGATTCTAGACGGAGTCAAAGACCATTGCATTCCTCATGTGAGAGGAAAGAGCAATGCCCATGAGATGTGGACAACATTGTCCAATCTCTACCAGAG